>KZ819933.1:0-34064 GCA_003144235.1 Violaceomyces palustris | reverse complement strand
CCTTGATTGGACGAGCTTCTGATCTTGGACCAAAGACGAATGAAGACCAAAAAAAAAAAAAAAAAGGTCAAGAAATCATCAACGAAAGATCAAGACACGAATGGGAGTGGACAAAAAGGTGGGTAGAGAAAGAGAAGGAGATTTTTTTTTTTTTTTTTTTTTGGCTCGGCAACCTGTCCCAGATTTCCTTAAGCGGAGGGGGGGGGAAGAAAAAATCTCCGAAGACAGGGTAAGCGAGAACGAGCTAAAATAGAACCGGAAAAAAATCTCAAAGGGAGGCAGGTGGTTGATGAAACACCGAGGTGGAAAGGAAGGGAAGGGGGGAAATGGGTCAAGGTCTCGATGAGCAAGAAAAGCAAGGGAGGAAAGGAAGGATTGTTTGTCATCCGTAAACCGGGTGAGGACGATGGTGAAGATGATGGTCGTCCGAGGCCGAGGCGAAGTGTTGATGGTCCAGAGTTGGTTACCAGCCGACTCGAAAAGAAATGGAAAGGAAAAGAAAAGAAAGTGGAGGAAGAGCGATAAAGTTGTCACTTCCCGGTGGGTAAGGGGGGATCGGTCAACGCCACGGCCATCGTGGAATGGTCTGGCTGGTTAGGGGGGGGGAGATCCTTATTGAGACTTTTACAAGGGGCGGGTTGCACTTCAAACGATCGGTCTCACAACTCGGAGACTCGGGATTTCCAGACCCAACCCAACCCCCCCACTCCCTCGCCCCTCTCGCGCGTCTTGGTCTTGGCCAACTTTTTTTTTCACGGGTGATTTTTTTTTCTACGTCGCGCTCTCCATACGTCTGTTGTCACTATCACTACTATTCTTTTTTTGTTTTTGTTTTTTTTTTTCCTGTTTTTCCTTCCCACCTCCAATATGTTTCGGGTATTTATCCATCATCGTCACCCCCACCTTGGCCCTTTCCCCCTCGTTTCACCCCCCTCCCACTTCCCCCCGATTCTCCCCTTCCCTTCCCGAACGAACTTCGATCACGTCCCCATCGTAAGCTACATTTCCCTTCATGAGACAAGCAAGGCTTCATCAGGAAGGAGGAGAAAGGAAGGGAAGCGGTTCTTCTGCTCGAGAATTGCTGGGCAGCCGCTCACTAAAATAGAATGAAAGAATGATTCGTTTCATGTCCCCCCCTCTGCCATGCTGTTACCTCAGTCTGCACTTTGAGTTGGACCTCCAATACAATGAAACCATCGGAAAAATAGATAGGGGAGGAGGATGGTGGGGTGGGAGAGAGAGGGGGCGAGAGAGAGAGAGATAGGGAGAGGGAGAGAGAGATGGGAGAGCCCAAGGAGAGAAAATCGACTTTGCTTCGGAAGAGAAGTGGGGGAAGGCTCGTTCTATGCAACAGATTGTCACCTCCCTCTCTCCTCATTCACATCAAGTGGCGAACCTTCGACATACCCCCCCCCCCCGCCCCACCCCCTTCCCTTCCTCTACTGTTTCCTCCTCTTTTGCTCTTTTTTCCTTTAACGAACAGGTTCCCATAATGCTGATGGGCGAGCAAGCAAAGATCGAGGCTGGATCTGCTCACCGCGCCGACAAAGCGCGAGAATAGTGACGCCTCGAAAGTTTTCGCCAATGTTTCTCCGACGCTCTACGCTCACAAGGCATTTGCACAGTTGCTGGGATCGAGTCTTGGAGTTAGTCTGGAGAGCTAAAAGGCATGTGGGGAGAAATGCTTCCAGATGGGGATCAGAAATCATCGTGGTGGGGGTAAGGCGGAGGTAGCTCTCTTCGCAAACTTTCCAGATTTCCGTTTTGGTGGAATTGATTTATGCTTCACCCCCAACGCTTCCGCAGATATTCTCCACCTCCCATGGCCACTTTCTTCCCTATCTCACTCTTTCTCCCCATGACTGGAACAGCTAACTTTCTGGATTTTTCTCCCTTGCGTTCTCTAGAGAGCCCTCTCCTGGAAAAAAAAAAAGGATAGGTTACGGTTTGAGTTGTCCAGTTGAAGGCCCCCACCCCCCACTCGTCAAGATCTCATCTAGATCCAAGGTGTGGTGGAGGTGGGGGTGGGGGGGGGGGTTGTTGAGTGGGTCTAAGATTTAGCATCAAGACTAAGCCATTTTATCCGAGGGGAAAAAAGATAAACAAAAATATGAGGAGAAAGAGTGGCAACTCCCTCCTCCCCCACTTCATTGTTGGTCCACTTCACCATACCTTGTGTCGGGCACGGCGGAAGAAGAATCATTCCTGGTTACCACACGGTGCAACTCTGGTTCCTCGCCCAATTTCGGCAACGAAAGTTGCCACCCAAAAAAAAAAATCCGGTCGGTCGAGATTAGTCCGGACGGTAGCCCTAAACTCGGATGACCTTACAACACCAAAGAATCAAGACCAAAGCCCCTCCTCCCCGGCCTAACATTCCGACAACAGACGAATCGTCGGAGCAAGCCCATCCTTGCGAGCGCTGGCCAAGGGATTTGTCGAATTCCCGGGAAAAGGGGGAAAAAAACTAGTAAGCCGCAAGGATTGGGAACGAAAAATGGAAAAAAAAGTGAGGGACCAAACGGGAAGCAAGGGTGTGGCCGGAAATGTATGAGAACGTCTGATGGAACCACACTTGGTGGTTAAGCAGCGGATCCAAGGAGAGAATGCGAGCAGGTTAACCTTTGCTTTTGGCGTACCAGTCGTCCTTTTCCGAATCCCAATCGCTGGCCAGGTTACCAAAGTAACACATCAAGGCTTTGAGCCCCCGATCGAGATATTGCTCCTCGACGTCAATTCTTCCGATCTCCTCTGCTTTTTCTCCGACGGAGGAGAAGGAGGAGGAGGTGGTGATGTCGAGGCCCAGCTGGGAGACTTCATCCAGATCAACATTCCTTGGTAGGTAGTAGCCTATGTTGTGAGTGAAGCTTGAGGCCAATTGAAACAGGGCCGAGCCGTGAAGAGGCTGGAGGTGGCTAAGAGGGTATAGGTCGGCATACTTGGGATTTCGTCGGGCTTGCTTGGGGGTTAATGGCGGCAGAGACCCTGTACCAACTATCTCCGAGGCACCTCTGGGAGGAGTCTCGATTTTCGACTCGTCCCAATCTTCGTTAGATCCCCCCTTTCCTTCATCTTTGTCTTCTTCTTCTTCTCCTTCTTCTTTTACCTCTTCTTCTTCTTCTTTGTCTTCCTCTTCTCCATCCTCTTCTTTGTCCTCTTCTTCATCCCGGGGGCTGGTGGTCAAAGAGCGATCCAAAACCGCTTGAGAAACTTCAGCTTTCTCCAAGGCGATCGGGTCGGGTGTGGATGGATCTCGCCGTCCCCCCTCGATCTGCTTCCACTCGCTTGATTTCTCGGTCCTGGCTTGCTTCCTCGGCAGGGGTGATCGCTCCTGGTGATGGCCAACCGTGTTGGAATCCAGACTGGAAGGGGTCAAGGTCGAAGGGTCAGAGTAGCTGACACCTCCCCAAGGGGGCGAAAGAAAGACGACATCCACTTTGGCTTTGTGAGCACCTCTCCACAACTTTTCATCCTCCATCATCTGTTCTATCACGCCTGGCCTGGGCCTTACTCCGTTGGCCAGCTCCTTAACCCTGGCGTGGGCTTTGGCGAACTCTACGAAATCGCCGCAAATAAATTCGATGTTGGCCTCAACGCCGTATACCCTGGCATTGTTCCTGGCCAGGAGGATCTTATCCGGATCAATGTCTATGGCGATGACCCTGCGGCAGGTCAGAGCTAGTTGGATGGCGTTGCCGCCCGCACCGCAGAAGGCGTCAAGAACCGTGTCGCAGGAGCACCTCTTAGCTATCCTCGCAGCTATGGCCTCGGGCGTCACGGAGTACCAAGACTGAGCGTCCAGCAGGATGCCTTGGTCGAAGAGGCTGAAAAGCCTGTAGCGGGAGAACCAGTCTGCAGTGTTATGGCGGAACGTTCGATTGACAGGATGGGGAGGAAGGGTTAAGGTGTGAGTGGTATTGCTCATTGGATCGACTTGAGAGGATGAGATCGGAGGGAAAAGGGGGAGGGGGGGGACTCTCTGAAGATCAAAATTGAGGCAATCAAGTCTCGCTCTCATTCTCTCTCGGTCTCTGTGTCTGTCTCTCACACTTTAGTAGATGCTTGGGAAACTGGTTCTGTCTGGTGAGCGCAACCTTGCGTAACCGGTCGAGCTGTGAGTTGGCAGAGGTTGATCTGAGCTTTGATCTTTCGCCCCTCTTGAGACCGAGCTCGAGTTTTCCGACTTGAGTGGGGGAGTCGGAGGAGGAGATCGAGATCATGACCGGCTCGGTTTGAGGAGGGGCATCGTAGTCAGCGTAAGGGTGGAAGACTCCGCTCGACCTCTTCCTCTTCTTGGCCATCTTGCAGGCCGGGTGGCAATCTCAGCCCAGGACTGCGTGACTTGCTTCCTTGATCTAAAGAAGGGATGGCAGTTTGGAATCGAGTGAATGGAGTTGTGAGAGGCAAGGGGAGAGGGAGGGGGGGCTTGACGTCTAGGCCATGGTGACCCGAATCACCCATGCGCCTGATCCAAGGCCAAAAAAAAGAGAGACTAAGGAAGTAAGAAAAAGGGAAGGAAAAAAGAAAAGCGAGGAAAGGAAAAGCGAGCTTAGAGAGATTTCAAAGGAAAAGAAGAATCATATAGAAGAAGAAGAGCCAAGATGAGGTGGGAGAATAATAAGGTGGAGCGCGTTGAAAGTCGGCAATTCGGGTTGTTGGAACCCCAGATTCACACTCACTTGACTTTGCTCCTTGGTTGCCCCTGGCGCACCATAGTGGGAGTGCTAGTGCACATAGTTAGAACATGTTCACACTTGGCCAAAGTGTGTCATCGACATTTTTGTGCTGAGAATCTCGGAGGACGCTTCCATGGTCAGTTTGGCCAACTTGACCAACTATCCCGAGCTGGAGGAAGCCCGGTGATACTCAGTGTGTATGAGATGAGAGGAATACCGATGGGAGTAAGATTCAACCGGGAAGCGTCCATTTTTACGCGGTCGGGTGATCGGAGCCTGCATGAGCACCCCCTTTTTCGACCTTTCATGATTGTTGTACACACAGTCATGAGTACGTACTGTAGAACCTCAGCCCTCGACTTTGGGGCGATGTAATCAAGCTTGCCTTCCCGTGCACGGCACCTTCTTCTTTTACGTCTCTTGGAAGGCGCCAAAAGCATAGGAGTTGAAGGTCTCGCTGGGGAGGGAAGGGAAGGAGGGCGGGAGGGAAAGGGAAAGGGCTAGGGGAAGGAGAGGAATGGATGGGTTTGCGAAAGGGGCGGGGTTGGGGGGTAGGGTTCAAGCTAAGCGAAAGTTGTTAGTGAGATCGTGATTCGCACGACTCAGGGGCTTCTGGTGGAATACGAAGGGAGAGATGTTAAAGTCGAGTGTTTAGTAATCATTCTGATTGTATAGACATAATTATAAATGCAAGTGTGCAAGTGCGGAGGGAAAGGGGATATAAAGTGCAAAACATTTAAAAATAAGACGACGCGAGAGGGGCGCCAAACATTGACATTCATATTGAGATTTAACGTCAGAGAGACCCCCTCAAAGGAAAAGAATTGGGGGATGCGAGAAGGGCTTTTATTTAACCTTTCGACAAAAAAAAACATAATAGTCTTGAAAAAAGGGGTCATGTTATTAGCTGTAATCACCTCCCACAATCCAAACAACGGGGGGGAGCGGGCGGAGGAGGAGGACTTGCAACAGCAGCTTGAAAACAACAACGAAAACAACAGCGACAGCACAATCACAAGTGTCATCAACCATCTCCATTCATTGCCACCAGCTCTGACTGTTGTACGATGAGGTAGGGGGGGAGAGAGAGGGGGGGGGGGGACCAAAGCGAACAGCAGCAACCAAAAAAAAGAAAGAAATAAATAAATAAATAAAAGGGGGGTCGGGGAAGGAAAATCGAAAGGAAATAGAAATTCGAATTCTAATATGGCCTCTCTCGCTCCACCGCAACCAAGATCACAGCCACCACCACTCCACCTCTCCAGACCTCTCCCCTTCTCCTCCCACTCAATCTCCTCCCTCCCTTCCCTTCCTACTTCCTACCCCTTCCCTCTTCTCGCCTTGTCATCTCCAAGTTTGTCGAAAATCCCCCTCACGTTGAGCATCTGCTGGCTGCACCTCCTGGCTGGCCATCTAGCTGGTCGCACCTGCTCTATCTCCTTCAGCAAAAGCCGATCCCACCAACCAGCCCACCCTGCTACTGATCGGACCCTTCAAAGCGCCACACATCCACTCACTCTCAATCCCCTCCAAAAGGATCCATCAAAGGGGAACAAAGGGAAGAGTCAAGGCAAAAACGGGAGAAAGGAGAAAGGAGAGAGGAAGAAAGGAAGAAAGAAAGGAAACAAGCAAGGAAGGAAGAGCGAGAGATAGGAAAGGACCGATTCATCGTGCACGCTCGGGAAGGCGCAAAACGCAGCGTAGGCCTAGCTCCAAAGTACCCAGGATGAACTTCATCTTCAAGACAAAGCAAAGGACCCCTCCAGAACTGGTACGAAATCTCCGCGATGCCATCGTAAGGCTCGACAACTCTTCCTCAAACGGCCTCTCCCCCTCCAACTCAGCATCTTCGTCCTCCTCTGGCCAAGGATCGCATCACGTCGCTTCCGCCAGCTCGTCCAGCGGCGGCATGGGTGGCGGGGGTTCCGAGTCTCGGAGAAAAGCCAGCGAGGAAGTCTCCAAAAACCTCTTCCAGATCAAGGTCATCCTCTACGGCGACGGCGAGAACGACCCGCAGCCAGAGGCCGTCATGCAACTGGCACACGAGGTCTACAACAACGACATCCTTCAGCTGCTCATTCTCAACATTTCCCGATTCGAGTTTGAGGCCAAGAAGGACGTTTCCCAGATATTCAACAACCTCCTCAGGAGGCAGATCGGCACGAGATGGCCCACCGTGGAGTACCTCACCACAAAGCCCGAAGTCCTCTTCAACGCCCTGAGGGGCTACGAGAATCCGGACGTTGCCCTTAACACGGGCATGATCCTTCGCGAGATGCTCAGGCACGAGCCGCTCGCCAAGATCCTCCTCCACTCCGAGCGCTTCTACACTTTCCCAGACTACATCGAGAAAACGACTTTTGGCGTCTCTTGCGACGCCTTTGCCAACTTCAAGGAGACGCTCACCAGGCACAAGGCCATGGTGGCAGAGTACCTAGAGGCCCACTACGATCGATTCTTTGAAATGTACACGACCCTGCTGCTCTCCCCAAACTACGTGACCAAAAGGCAGTCGCTCAAGCTCTTGGGCGAGATCCTCCTGGACCGGACCAACTTCAACGTCATGACCCGATACATTTCCTCGGAGGAGAACCTCAAGATGATGATGAACCTCCTCAGGGACAGGTCCAAAAACATCCAGTTCGAGGCTTTCCACGTCTTCAAAGTCTTCGTCGCCAACCCGAAAAAGCCACCGGTCATCGAGAACATCCTGAGGAGGAACAGGGAAAGGCTCGTCCAGTTCCTCTCCAACTTCCACAACGACAAGGATGACGAGCAATTTGTGGACGAGAAACAGTACGTCCTTCAGATCATAGAATCCACCGGCAAGCCAAAGGTGGCCGCTGCATGATAGCCTCTTTGCCCAACCCCACAGGCGTACGCATGGACCGTCGGCTAAGCCAATCACAGTGGCATCGCTTCGACGTGGAGCTCGACGTCTTGAGGAGAGGGTGGTGGGACGGGAGCGAGAAATCATACCCGATCACAAACTTCTGTAGGATGCCGGATTCCACCATCGAGGTCACTCTCCGCCAAGAGAAGGATCGTGATGGGCTGGTGTTGACGCGTACCTAGCCTCGCTTTACACCCCTATCAAGGGAATACCTCGCCCACCACACCTCAGGAACAAAAATGATAAAGAGAGGAGGAAAGTAAAATGCAGAACAAGAGAAAAAGAGGAGAGACAGCCTGGGAGAGAGGAACGCTCCCGAGGCACCGCAATCCTTCCTCGAACTGTCCCGAAGGGGGAGGGGGGGACAAGAGCGATGAGTCCCTTTCTTCCTTGATTCGAGCTCCTCCATCCTGGCATCTCCAATCCGAACCAAATCCTCCATCAGAAGCTGAGGACCCGAAGCATACCTTGAAGGGGATGTCTCCTTGACTTGATAGGAGTTGAGTCCAAACCCCCTACCTGCCGATCCCACCATCCCTCCTCTCTCCCACCCCATTTTCTTCCTTTTCCGATTCGCCCACCCTGCCTGCTTTCCACCATCCAAGATACAGAAAGTAGTAAAAAAAAAACAAAAAAAAAAAACAAAAAAAAAAAACAAATCCAACCCTCTTCCCTGGAATCATCCCTTACCCAAAGTCAGCCATATCCAAAGTTTCCATCGGGCAGGTTTTTTTCTTCCTTTTTTTTCCCTTAGAAAGACTTTCCCTTTGTTTGGTTCATTCACATACACACCAACCCGCTCCCCTTCCTCCAAACATAAGTAAAACACACTCACTCACTCACACACTCAAACACGTCCCATGGCCTAGAGTGGCTTTCTTTCTGACCAACCATCAATGATATCAATACAAAATGCACGCAAAACCAAAACGAAAGTCGTTGGGATGGACGAGACGATCCGATTCGCATGCGTTACCCCCCCCCCCCCCCAAAAAAAGTTGAGAACCCGCGTCGAAATCAGGAGGACGGGGAGGCAGGATCAACTTGAATCGGAATGCTGCCTGTGTGTTGAAGGGCCATTGGATTCGACCTTCCCGTTCGAGGCGACGATGGCGTTGCCAAGTTGCTTGACGGAGGGAGAAGCTTTGACCCCACAGCTCCCCTCCTTCTTCCTCAATTTGCTTCTCTCCTTCCTCCTCTTTGCCCTCTCCAGCTTTCCCTTGGTGCTGCTTCTCGTCCCCTTCGCCCCCTCCTCCTCCCCCTTCTTCAGCCCGATAGAAGCGACATCGGCCGCCTTCTTCCCCCCGCCTCCCTCCTTCTCGCCATCGCCCTCGTTGCCACCACCACGATCGACACCTCCCATCTTTGATTCTCTCTTCGAAGCTTTCCTCCTCTCCCTTCTCTCCTTCTTTCGAGCCTTGGAAGAGCCTGGGTCGGTCGGCGCCGTGGATTTGACGTGTTTGACCTTCACCTTCGAGGCTAGTCCCGGCTCGCTTCCTCCTCTCCATTCAACCTTGGCGACAAGCTCGCCGCTCTCGCCACACCGACTCTCCCTGATGGAACGTGTGGCGACCTCGAGCCATTCGCTTCTCAACCTGTAGATGCTTTTGAAAGTCGCCGATTCACCAACGCCGCCGGAAAGGGAGTTCTGGATGGCTCTTCTAAGAGATTTGAGGTGTCGCTCCGGAAAGTGCTCGGTCAAGGCCAGGACGGAACACCGTTTGAGTCTCAGCGCTTTGCCTAGAAGCTCTTCTGAGCCTACGGGGAGTGGAATCAGTTCCAGACCTTCCTCCTCCTCCTCCTCCTCCTCCTCCTGTGCATGACCGTCGCCTGGTGTCTTGGTGGCCTTTTCGCCTCGATCGTCTCGGCTTGGCTTAGAAAGTCTGGACTTTGTAGGAGCGGGTGGATGACAAATGGCGTTATATGAGCAGGTGAGCATAGGAAAATGGGAAACCAGCCGAGGTGGATCCACGTCCCTGCTGCATACAAAGACCATCTTGAGGCCACCAAGCTTGGCTTCCCCTTCCTCCTTGTTGACCCTCTTTCTCTTGACTTTACTCCCCGGTCGTTCACCTTCCACCATCGTCCCCTCGGGAGGGTTCAGCTTGGACTGGATGGTTTCCTCCATGGCCCTCGTGACCGAATTGATCCCTGACAGGATCCAAGGTCGACCTTCACCGTCTTCCACTCCATCTTCGTCGTCCTCCCCCTTACCACCATCATCTCTATCCGTCCTCACGACCGCTTCAGAGTAACGGTTGGATGGGTGGCGGCGTTGTTGGAGATCTTCAGAGGGATGGGAGGATTTTCTTCTCTTGGCCTCCCTCCTCCTCTCGTTCCTCTCCTTGCCATCTTCCCTTTGACCCCTCGATGACAATCGCTTGGAGAGGTTGCCACCTCTACGAAGTCGAGCATCCACCTCTTCCAGCTTGAAGAGGTCGAGAAAGCAGTGAAGGATAGTCTGCGAATGGAGGTTGGAAGAGACCTCTGGCCAGTTGACGTTGAGAGAGCTAGAGAGGACTGGTCTGTAAACCGCCTTCCTGCCCGGAGGCAGGGGTTGCAGAGGTACGGGAGGCGGGGTAGGGGTAGGGGTAGGCGTGGATGATGTCAAGGTGAGAGGTTTCGCCAAGCTGTTCACCTTGGGATTTTCTTCGGCCGGTCGGCTGCTTTTGGTGAGATGATCTCTTGAGAGCAGCGCTTTAGCAGCATCTTGGCTGGATCGGTCTAGGGAGGAAGGGAAAGAGGTCGGAGGAGGCGTTGCTGTCGCTGATGATGCCGTTGCTCCGTCCGTTGGATTGGCAGAAGCTTTCTGGAGGGACGAAGGTTTCAGCTCTGGTGGCTTCGTCAGTGCTTTATCCGCTCCTGTTCCTGCTCCTCCCGCCTTGATCCCGGAGGTGGGAGGGGTGGATTGCGAGTCCTGGACGGTGCCAAAGCTGTCAAAGGCGGCAGTGAAGGATGACGACAAAGACGATGGATTCTGTTGCCTCGCATGGCTCCTTTGCGACTTTGGCTTTGTGAGGTCGTAAGGACTCTTGGCGTTGGCCGCCAGCAAGGCGGCCAAGCCGGCATCCTTGCCGTGAGGTGAAGGTTGGAGGAGGGATGAGAGGGAGGATGCCAAGGAGCCACCCCCGGACGCGTTGTAGGAGGAAGAGGAGGAGGAGGAGGAGCCACCTCGGTTGTTCGTACTGCCAAACGTCGTTGCTGCGTGGGTGGCTTGCCTCTGCTTGGTCTTCGAGTTGGCTCGGATCGAGTGGCCCAAGGTGTGGACCTGAGCTTTCCCGTTTCCTGGCTTTCTGTTGCTCATTTTGGCTTTATCTGACTTGTGTTCGTCTCCCTCGTTCTCCGTGGCTGGAAGAGGCTCGGATGCTCCTTAAATGATACCCTCCCGAGGAGAGGGTAGCGTTCTTTGCCGGCTCAGTGTGTGGGGGCAAAGGTGTGAGTGTAAGTGGGATGGTTTGTTTGTGATCAGGAGTCGGGTGTGCTTGAGCTTTGCTTGAGGACTCATTGGCATCTTGATTCCATCTTGATTCCAAGTTTTGCTCTGAATACAGGCTATCCTTCGTCCTTCTCCTGCTGTTTACTTTGGAATGTGAATGCTTTCCTATTTCTTCCTGTTTTGGACCTTTCTTCTTTTCTTTTCCTTTTTTTTGGGGGGTCACTTCCAAGCCCATTACTAATGCTTATGTAATTGAGGTGGAGGTGATCTCTCTCTTCAGGGGAAGGGCGTACCAGAAGTCGGTCTATTGACGTCGTTTTCCCTCCCCTTGGATCCTTTTTCGCCCGCCTTGGATTGGGAAATCGAATGGCTTGCTGGGCGACTCGTCACCGAATCGGCTCTTGAAAGCCAGAGAAAAGCGACTCACCCCCAACTGGAAGTCGCGATAAGAGGAGGCCCGATGGCGCTGGAACATCAATCACTGAATCCTTTCCCCATACCCTCATCAATCGTTCTTCCTCAATCGTCATCTTCCTCATCATTCTCACCACCTCCGCTTCGCTCCCCTTAGCGATTCCGAGCCCCACCGACGGCCTTGAACATAAGCATCGAACACACTCACACACATCCACCCTGCTCGCACAGGTACCGTACCGTGCATACATGCTGTCCTGTACGTTGTACGGTGTATAGACCTTGGCACACCCAGCCCAGATCAACCTGTCGCTCTTCCTTCTCCCAAGATACAATCGATCTCGCATCTCTACCCACCATACATGCTCAGTCAGTCATCTCCAATTCACCAACCTGCAACACCTTCCCTCCCCGCCCTTTCCCCCACTTGACCGATCCCCGACCCCCACATCATCGATTCTCCCCTCCCTGTTCCTCTTGGCCACGCTCCAACGTGCACACTCCCCTGCAGCCCAAGCATGACCACTTTGGGTTCGCTTTACGGACACTCAACTCACAAGCCCAAAAGACCCAGTCAGTTCGGCTCCTCGTCACAACGTTATCCCTCTGCATCCAACCCTTTCCCTCCATCCTCATCCAACTCGAGGCCCCCTCTCGCACAAACCAAAATCATGCCCTCTTCATCCCAAGTCGAACCTCCAAAGCCTCCCCCCATAAGGTTGCAGGTCCCCGTCATGGGCCTGAGGAGGTCGGGCAAGACCTCCCTCCTCAAAGTCGTCTTCAGCAACCTCCAACCAAACGACACCCTCTACCTTGACTCCACCACACGTCCACAGTTCACAGACTCGGATGCTTTCCTCCCCATCAGGTTCACCGACATGCCCGGCGGCGTTCTGCTGGGAAACGCCGACCTCGAGAAGGGTATTCCACTCGGTCAGCCTAGACCCTCTGCCAGCAAGGCACCCATGCCGGCCGCCAATCAAGCAAGGGCTCGAGCACTGACCCAAACCGAAGCGAAAGCGCCCGAGACACTGGCTTGGACGGCAATATCGGCCCTCATCTTTGTCATAGACGCACAGGACGACTACTTTGAGCCTCTGTCCAAACTCCACCACCTCATCCTCAACGCCTTCGCCCAAAATCAGACCATCGACTTCCACGTCTTCATCAACAAGATCGACGCACTGAGCGAGGACTACAGGCAAGAGACGCTGAGTGACATCAGGGGCAAGGTGCTCGACGATCTTGTCGATTCTAGTGCAAGCTTTGTCGCTCAGCCTTTCTCGTACCCTGCTCCCAGAGTGCTAGGAAAGAGGGGAGGAGGAGAAGGGCTGACGGGAGGAGGAGGAGGAGGAGGAGGAGGAGGAGGAGGAGGAGGAGGAGAAGGAGCCAAGTATGGAGGAGTCCATCGCGGCGTGGCCACAAAACCAGCGGATAGCAACGGCCACCATACGGTGGGTTCAGCGAGGTATTATGACCCAGCTTCGTCCGACATTACTTCGGTATCGATGGGAAAGTCAGCCTACTCGGAACCCCAACCAGGTCAGATAAATCTGGAGAACGCCGTGAACCTTCACTTCCACCTGACATCTATCCAGGACACAAGTGCGTTCACCGCCTTTTCCAACGTCCTTCAAAACCTCATGCTCAAAACCGGTAATCTCGACCCAGGGTTTGATTCCTCGACCATCCCCAGCGATGCGTCTCCACTCGATGTCAAGAAGCCGAGCCGGCCCGCTTCCGAGTTGGAGGGTGGAGGTAACAACTGGGAAGGGAGGGGGCAGCCGAAACAGGAATTCCGAGCGATAAGCCTGGCCGAATCCGTCGAATCCCTCTGCAACTCGATATGCTCGGTGTGCAAGTTTGAGAAGGCATACCTGTTCGACCTTCCTTCCAAGACCTTTGTCGGCAGCGACTCGACCCCCTTTGACGCCGCCTCGTTTGAAGTCATCTTTGGATACGTCGACTTGTTGGGTAGTTTTTCGGGACTATATGCGTGAGTGTGGAGGACTTTCGACTCTTGATGATGAATCTTTGGAGTCGGATGAATACCTTTTCGTGGAGGAGAATCGCGGCGACGAAACGTCCGAATCAAGTTTCTCCTTTGCTTTCTCTCTCTCTCTCTCTTTCTCTCTCAGTCACTCACTCACTCTCCTTCTAACCCCAATACTATGGTCCTCGTCAGAAATCTACGGCCCGAGTCGAGCAGCTCGAACCTCGATGGTTACAGCGGTAGCGGTCGAACGATGGGAGGGAGCGAAACCGGCGACGACAAAACATGTAGCTCGGCCGCTAGGTTGGGTCCGGAGACGTCCTTGGTGTTCTGGCAACTCGACCATCATCTGGCCCTGATCGCCATCATGAAGACCGAGACTCACTCGAAGACCAGCGGTTTAATAGACTACAACGTTTCCGTGTTCGGCAGGGCCATCCGGAAACTGCACCAGATCGCTCAAGATGGTACCCGGCCTAGTTGAAATGGATGGAGCCGAGAGTGAGGGACAGAGATCAGCTCGATCTTATTCCCGGCACCCGATTTCTTCTCTCTTTGCTTTCTCCTTTCTCCCTTCTCAAAATAAAAATAAAAATAAAAATCTTCACAGTAGCATTGCCCTCTCCTTTCTTTCTCTCCCTTTCTTTCCCATCCCCTCGCATCCCTCTCTCACCCTCTTCGACGAAAGGAGGAGCGGATGAAATGCATACTCCTGGCGCAACCCGAGCCTTCCAACCACCCCTTCCCTCTACCCCTTTCCCTTACCGTTCCGCACATTGAAAGGCATGTCTCCCATTGATACCTCGAATCCACATTTCAATTTCTCAGAAAAAAGGGAAACACTCGCTCTTTTCCCCCCTCCCCTCCAACTCGAAGTTGCTCCACCGCTTTCTCCCTCTCTCCCGTGGTGAAGGAGCGGTGACACTCCGCAGGTTCCGAGTTCATGAAGAATACACGGTATTTGATGCTTGCAAGCTTGCACTCTACGTACCAAGTACGAGTGACTCGGGATGAGACTTGAATGTGGGCTGAGATCATTTCCAAACTTTAATCTTTTAAAAAATGAAAGAACAAAATAAGCGATCAAAAAAATAACATCAAAAATTCCTTCGAAATGAGGGGGTCGTCACAACCTCCTGCTGGACAAGGTAAGGCACTCGTCGACCTCTCGCTTTCCGATGATGAAAGTGTTGTGTGCGTCAAGGAGGATCCCCAACCGCCTCTCCCTGGCCAGGAACTCTGCTGGGACCGAGCCGTGGAGGTGGTGATCGTCGTCCTTGGCTTCTTTGCCCAGGGAGAGGTCGCGGTGATGTTCGAGTTCAGATCTCTCGGAGAGCAGCTTTTCGGCGAGGTGGTAGGCTTGAGGTGTTGGGGCCAGGTCGTAGAGGTAGAGGATCCTCGAGATGGCGATCAGGATCGAGTTCCTGGCCAGCTCGGCCCCAGGACACAGCCTCCTTCCGAAACCGAAGGGGTGGATCTCTGGAGGTCGTACATGGTCGGAAGGACCATGTTTCTCCCCTTTCTCTGATGGAGAGGGGAACGTTGACGATGTCTTCTCCCACCTCGCCTCTTCCTTCCCACAGCCAGCGGAGGGGGGCAAGTACCTCCAAGGATCGAAGCGGTAAGGGTCGCGGAAGAGGGCCTCGTCATGATGGATCCCAAACGTATTGGGCAGGATTTCGGATCCTGGCGGGATCTTGATCCCGAAAGCCTCGTCCTCCACTTCCATGGTCGAGGTGTGCGATATCCCTGAGGAGCAGGTGGGAGTCAACCTCAGAACCTCTTTGACGACCGAGTTGAGGAAGGGCAAGGTTTCCACTTGGTTCAAGTCCGGAAGCCGTTGGCGCAAGGAATCCTCTACATCCCCACCGTCCTGGCTAGACGTGCCACCAGTGGGACCTTTGGGAACCCAGCCCTCTGAAGGGAGGCTCGATCCCCTTTCGTCATCGCGACCACCGACAAGAACCCTGCTAGGATGCTTTCCCATGACCGAGTCCAACTCCTCCCTCGCGCTTTTCACAAAGTGGGGGAAGCAAACGCAAGCCAAGAGGAACGTGTTCAGTGTCATGGCTGTTGTCTCAGTGCCCGCCTCGAAGACCTGAGCCGAGAGGTAGATAATGTCGAGCATGTCCAACCCCAACCTTTCCCTATCCCTCAAGAGTTGAGATGTGCAGCACTCGTCCACTTTGAGGCAGGAGCTTTGGCTCCGGCTTTCAGATTCTGGTCCGAGAGAAACTTGCGACTTGCTCCTTCCCCTTTCGATCTCGTCCTCCACCTTAGCTCGGGTTCCGGCTCCACCGCCTCCTTGTTCCGACTCCGTCTCGAGCCTCGAGATGACGTCCTCGACGAGCCTTCGGTTGATCTCTAGTCCCCTGTCATGGTCCCTCTTCAACCTCTTTTTCCAAGGACACATCCAGAAGGGCAAAAGGTTCAGCCAAGGCAGATCCTCGACCCAGTAAGCCCCAGGTCGGAAAGCCTCAGCGATGTGTTCGGAAACCTCCTCCAACTCCTTGATTACCTCGTCATCCTTGCTCCCCACCACCCTCGAGTAGGCGATCTGAAGAGCCGAGGAGGCGGTGAAAAGATAGACCAGGTCAGTCGCCGTTGCACCAGAATTCTTCCGTCCCGCCCCCAGGTCGCCGAATCCGCAATCTGGCCTTCCGTGTCCTGAACCGGCCTCCGAAGCCTCCCCGTCCCCGAAACATCTCTCCGACTGACGACACTGGCCAAGACTCCTGACCAACCTCTCACTCTCCTCTTCCAAGACCCGCCTGTAAACCTTTCTGACCTTCTCCTTGGTCAGAACCCTGAGGAAAGCCTTGTGAAGCCTCCTGTAATCCCTCCCGTACGCTTTGAGGACCAACCTCCTCCCGTCGCTCAGGTGTTCTCCGGCGGCGATCGACCTAGACCTTGAAGAGTAGTGGGAAGACCTCCTCTCCAAGATTTCGACGGCTTGGGCGGAAGAGTTGAGGATCACTAGAGGTGGCCTTCGTCCCACGCGACACCTTCTGCCCGTCCCAAAAACGTCGCTGGAGGAAAACAACCTGTCCAAGGGCCAAGGTAGCAACCCGGTTCCGCCCCTCCAGATCATGACCGGTACCCCATTCCTCTCCCCTCTTAGCCCGGCCGACGCAACTTTACCCAACCTCAGGTTCCTCCTGGCGTCGTAAAGGTTCTCCGAGGTATCTTCCCCTGACCTTGTTGGTATCCGTTCCAAGGGGTCAAGTTCACTTTCAACCTTGACCGATTCACGCCCTCCTCCTTTGGTCCGAGACGCTAACCTTTGCCGAGCGACGAATTTGAAGAGGTGACGGGAAAGGAAGAGGAGGAGGTAGAGAGGAAAGGAGAGAAACAAGAGGCCTTTGTAGGAAGGCTCCAAGTGGAGTATCATCCTCTCATAGACCCAGGCTGGTTTGTGGGTTGGAGAGAGAGAATATGAGAGGGAGTGAGAGAGGAAGAGAGAAAACTTCAACCATCAAAATCATCCAACTCACCACCTCGATGACCTCTCAACGAGGGAAAGAGGAACGGGTAGGGAGGGGATTGTGTTGGTTTTTGATCTCAAACCCAGCAAGGCTTGGCCAATGATCCTCCACCGGAACCACCCCCACCCCCCAATGCGACCATGCATAAATTGTCCACTAGTCTCCCACGCACGCGCTCTCTCTCTTTGTCCGGTGAAAGCACAGACGAGAGACGACAAAGCCCTTCCAGACGTCATCTGGACCGTCTCGACGAAAGGTGGGCTGTCAAACGAAACGAATTTTGACTGCAACTGAAGTTCACTCCAGACCCGGTGACAGCGTCCATACACACTCCCCCCCCCCCAGTCGATCGCTGACGGCGATGTAGGAGGTAGATCACACTTGGATGATGATCGTGCATCATCGAAAGTGAGGGATCGGAAGAAGGTTGCTGTGTTGAGTGAGAGGGTCGAGACTGGGATGGGGTATTATTCGGATGCATGGTCCGTGTTCGGTGACAAGGACGACGAGGCCGAGGTCGATCGAGGCCCAAAATCAAGGGGATGGAGATATGATCCATAGGAGCGGGGTCTTCGATGGATGGTGAGCTTGAGAGAAAGTGGGGAGAACAAAAAATGTACTATACAGGAGTTGGAAGGTATCACGTTGAGAGAATAGAGGAACGTTGGGTGGGTGGGGGGTGGGGGTTGAAGGGGGAGTATTTTGAAATGGAATGGTAAAGAACGAGCCGATTCCCTGATAGGGTTCCGGCACAGGTCTAGTCGCACCTCTACCTTCCAGCTTGGCGAGCCAAGCGTTGAAGCAGGTAGAGATGATCACGCGGAGCATCAATGTCTTGCCAAATCGCCTCCGCCGACCTCATCGATTGGCTGGAGTCACCCTTGCTTCTGACCGAGCCTCTTGGTAGGAATCCCTTCATCTCATGACGATGCCTGGACTCAGCCTCAATGCATGCGTTCCAAAGCTCTTCGTCGACGCCCTCGAGAGTCGGAAAGGTCCCATCCTTCAGCGAAGAGTCAATCAGGCATCCCACGACGGACTTGGTCGACCTTGTGGAATGCTGCACTTTGGGACTCTTCGCCCCTTCGGCCATGCCAAGGCTTGAGCTCTCGTCAATCCTGACAAAGACATCTGCAGATTTGATCCTTCTCGCTTTGATGGTCCCATCTTTCCCCGCTTCGACTCCAGATGCAAAGCTGAGTTGGTCCATGACAGATGAGGGGATGGCTGAAGAGGATTCGAGATTGCTAGCCGCAGACAAAGGGTCGTCGCTCAGACCCCCCTCCTCATCAATGTTGGCAAAAATGTCCGTCTCGTCGCCGTTCCGATGGAGCCACTTCATCTGGATCGGGTCAAACATCATCTCACCGACGATTCTGGTTCCGCCGGGTAGCGAGCTTGCCGCGAGGCTTGATTGGGGAGAGGCGATCGAGTGCGTGTAATGCGAACTGGTCGAGCTTCCTGTGAGCTGGGTGATCAGCGCGGGCCGGCTGCTGTTTTGAACTGCATTGTCGAAATCCCTGAGCGCGCTCTCGTTGCCCTCCCATCGCTGCGCTTTCGGGTTCCACCTCATGTTACCGACCACCCGTGGAGAAGCGGGCGAGCCACCGAGGTTCCTGATCAAGGTTGGCTTGGCCTTCGCGCCCTTCCGTTTTCGATTGCCCCGATTGGGCCGGTTCGGTTGGTGACCAGTGGTGTTGGATGCGTTCGTCGAGGGGCTCGATCCAGTACTTCGTCTTTCCTTGACTTGGGTAGTAGACGATGACAAGTTGGAGCGGAGCGCTTTCCATCTCGAAGTCCCTGCATCGGCACTCAACCCCATGCCATGTATGCTGTTCTGACTCGAGGCAGCCGACATACCGCCATGACCCCCTGCGAAATTGTTCCTAAACCCAGTCTCCTTTTCAGAGTTCGTGGGGAGATCATCGAAACCATCAAGCTCATGCCCGTCACCATACGCATGCCGACCTCTCGGGTGCTTGAGAACCTGCGCTGGACTCATCCGGGCACACAACGAAGAGGGCCTGGGCGAAATGCTCTCAGCTGGCGAGTATGGACCTTGGCTTTCAGGTGCTCCACCTGAGCGACCACGAGTCCAAAAATTGAGACGAGTTGCCTCCGACTGCTTCGAAGGAAGGGCACCAGGTGTTATGGGGCGTGCGGGTTGCACGGATCGGGCCATCAAGTCGGCGGCTGTCTCGGCTGCCCGGGCTCTTGACGCAGCTGTCGAGGACATGAGCCGCGAAGAAGTTGCCTGCCCTGCTGCTTTAGCAGGAGATGCCGAAGTATCATGGTCACCGACTGCTGGCCGCCTATCGTCGACCGAGGGCAGAGATCTTTTTCGCGCCAAAGTCTTCGGCCTGGACCCTATACTTGAATCTTGAGTCCCTGAAGCCTGAAGGTCGCTGGTGGATATCTTGCGTCTCAAAGAGCAGCGGCTTCCAGAGCCGTCTCGTGCCTGGTTCATGCGGCTCGCGACTGTGTGAGAAAAGTCATGCATGATGGGAGAGCTGTAGGATTGATGGTGTTGGCTAGTGCGAGCCACCTGTTGAGCAGCTGTCGGCCCGGCCGACGATTGTGGAGGAAGCGTGCTCCTTCTAGGTGCTGCATGAGATTTGATGGAACCTTGGGGACTTACGCTCATCAGCTGAGGGGGGCGGCGAGACCTTTGGGAGAGGTTGGACATTGGGGATGGTTCGTTGGTCGATCTGATCCGGAAGCTCAAGCGCTTGGCATGTAGTCGGCTAGGAGAGAGGTCCAGGTCATCGGTGATAACCAGGCCAACGGCCAAGTCGTTCTCGGAATCTAACTTTGGGCGACCCAATTCTCCGCTACCTATGTTGTCTGGAGATGCAAGGCCCTTACGACGGGCATCGAGCATCGCCTCAAGTTTGGCGCGAACTAGATGCCCAACACTTTCACTATGGTTGTTTCCTTCGGGTCCAAAAACGCTGTCAGACAAGACGAGACCGCCCAGCAGGTCCTCGTTTCCCTCATCATCAGCATCGCTCTCCTGAGGGGTCGAGCCACTGGTGGCAGCGCTAGCATCGCTGGCCGACCAGCCAGGATGGGATCCTGCATCCGGGGAGCTGGACCGATTGCTAGCCAAGTCTCCCCAGTGGAGCCTCTCTTGATCCAGCGTCGAGTTGGACTTTTGCCTTGCGATCGCTGGACTTATCTCAAGTTTTTCCAGACTCGGATCGAGGTCGAAGTCGAGCTCTGGATCGGTTTCGGTGTCCGGATCTTGGTTACAAGAGGATAATGTTCCGGAACCGGGGAATCGCCTTGGGGGAGAGAGCAGGGACGAGGTGTCAGAGGAAACAGAAGATCCACCTTGAGCAGACGATGGAACCTGATATTTTGGTGATTTTTCGAGCGTCTGAGATGTCTCGACTTTTTGATGGGGGGGAAAGCACTGGGGCGCAGCGTATTCAAGTTTTGCGGGTTGTTTTGCGTTTGCGTTTGCTTTTCCGTGCGTGTCGCCTGGACCATCTGCTTCGAAATCGTCTAGGTCCAAATCTTCGCTGGGCCTCATCTGATGGAGACACGGCACATGGCTGGGCAGGCTGTCAGGAATCACAATGTCCTCGTCCCAATCGAATCCTTCGGAGCTCTTTGCCCTTAGGGCAAGATCAGACGTGCCGGCTCCAGCACCAAGCTGGGTGACGGTCCCCACTATGCTTCCAGGCGACACCTTTTTCAATGCTCTCAATTGGTCTAACGCCCCTCCCAAAAGCGACGATGCTTTGATGGTTTCCACCTGATCCTCGTCAAGATTCTCCTCTGGATCGTCTTGGGGCCCATCCCTTCCCTTTGCTGAGAGGCTCCGTTCAGGATATGGCCCCAAATCAAAGTCAACCTCAAGCTCGTGATCCCAGTCTTCCTCACCCTCAACCTCGTCTTGTATTCGATCATCTGCGTCGTGCCCTGAAAGGAAATGTGTGTTTGTTGACTGAAGGGGATGATCGCCGTGGCTGATTTCGTCAAAATTTGAAAAATCGTCGGCCCCGAGCTCTGACGTCGGGTACGAGTGTTGAGAGGCAGGAAGGGACAGGCCACCTTCGGGGACTTCAAGGTCACCATCATTCCAATCCTCTGGCTCTACGTAGGAAGGAGGCACGATACGGTGAGGGAAGGAATGTTTCGAAGGGGAGGAGGATGCTGCTCCTGCCCGTGCTGTTGGAGGAGCAAGTGAAAGGTTCTCCATGGCGAAATGAGGTTTATCCAACACTGAATGCTTACAGAGTGGATCGGAAAATTATCGCAGGAGAGCTTTTGGCAGTTCTAGTAAAGAAAGATGAATGGCATGACTGTGGCTGGACTGGTTTGGCCTAGAAGTCTTGCTTGCGTGACTAGTTTCTGAATGCTGATTGTTCCGAGTCCTGGTGAGCGGAGGAAGGCAAGGAATCCCAATTTGAGGCGGCTGCCAAGGAGTGGGCCTTGCGTGCGAAGCAGACGATCAGGCAACTTCGCCCTCTAGGATGATGATGAAGGTGGGTGCTAGGGCTACGCTTCTTGAGGGATGAAGGTTGGGAGATGACGAGAAAGGTGAGAGTGAACACGAGAGAGCAATGAAGATGGTAGAGGAAGAGGAAGAGGAAGAGGAAGAGGAAGAGGAAGGAAGGATGGGAATGAAAAAGATGAAGTGAAGATATTGGACGTCCTGTTGCAGATTGATTGCCTCCGAAGGGGGAGTGAGAGGTGAGGGGAGGAGAGGGCAAGATCTGGTTCACGTGTTTGTCAAAGGTTTTCACTGGAGATTGATTGGACTCTTGTGGCGACTGAGACCAACAAGGGTTTCAGGAAGTGAGGGTGAGGGTGAGGATGAGGATGAGGATGAGGGTGAGGGTGAGGGTGAGGGGAGGGTGAGGATGAGGATGAGGATGAGGATGAGGGTGAGGGTGAGGGTGAGGGTGAGGGGAGGGTGAGGGTGAGCATGAGGATGACGAAAAGGATGTGGATCCGTCCACTCAGTGAGCGAAGCATCGGCGTTCCCGATTCGTGTTGGTTCCAACTTTTGAGATCTCAGCATCCCTCTCTCCTCATTCACGGGTCTTTCCCCCCCCCCCTTCACCAGACCTAACCATCAATGCTCTCACCGTCCTTGACTAGATTCGGCCCCCTGTACCTGTTCACCATTCACGACCATGCATGCGCATACACCAAACACACTTTCATATCGGACCCCTTCGCGTCTTCATGCTCAAGACCCTGGCCATGTTCCCTACCTTTCACGGCAATGCGTTCCAACAGTTGAGCAAAAACCCGAGCCGCACGATGGCCCATGGTAGACCGCCGAACGCGCGCTCTCGCTCTTTCGTTCTGAGCCGGAGAAGGGACACGCCGCTAGCACAATCGAAAGAGCATATCGTCGCGATCCTGATAGATTAAATTGTTGTTCATTGTTGTTTACCCTCTTTCCCCTCTTCGTCCCCTCCTTCTTCAACCCTTTCCCACCATCCTCTTCGCCCCTGCCCTTCCGAGTCAAGAGCCAAAGAAAATGGAAATGGATCAGAATGAACGAGAGCGTATCACGGTCCAGAACAACCTCTCTCTGTCGTACATCTAAATTTTGTTCCATTTCCCTACGTGCAATGCGTTAAATGCATCCTTCCTCCTTCTCGAGCCCTTCGACGTATCCCGTCGGCTCACCTATCCATCAGGGATGTTTAAGAAACAAGAACGAAAAAAGGCGAACCGAACCGAGCCTTAACCGAACCGAAGCTAGTCACCGCCTCTTCTGCAGTCAGCTTTGCGTGTTTTGTGTCTTTTCTGAAGAGAAAGGGGGAGATGAGGAAGTAGGTAATGTGTACATGGCCGTACTTGCTTGCCCTTGGGTCGCGGTTGAAGAGGGTCGCAAGACTAGTAAGGACTACAGATTGTGGCAATGATGGGAAGCAGGAACAGAAAAAGAGCGAGGGCGCGATCAAATCCTAATTCTTGAGGGAGAAGAGATCGGTCTTTTCCTTTATGCCTCCTCAGCACGGACACGAGCGTTGGCGTTGGTGACCTTGACACCGAGAACCTTGGCCCTGCGAGTCGAGGTGAGGTGGAACAAAGGAGTTGGTACCACAGGTCAGAATCAATTCATCTGCAAAGATTTCCGAGATGACCACCCCCAATCCCCCATTAGCTCCGCTTTGCAAGCGATTCCTTCCATAGCCCACGGACCATGGCCATCAGAAACGTAAATGAGGTCCGAGCATGTCTGATTGATCATGCCAGGTGCTCGCTCATGGCGTCACTTCACCCATAGCAGCAACGCAAAGGCAGGGCGGCCTTGGTTGTACTCACTTCTCGAGGATCTCAATGCGCTTCTTGCTGCTGACGTTGTGGGCGATCTCGGCAGCGTAAGAGGCGTTGTGCCTGCAGGGATCAAAGACAAACCAAAATCGATATCCCAAAGATAGAATTGTCAGTAACTGTTCGTTCAAGCTGGGTCCGTTCAGTTTTTCCATGCTCCCAATTTGTCCAATCCAGCCCCTGGGAAAGCACCTAGGCTCCAGTGATTCTCCCAATCGACTTAGGTCTTCTAATTCCAGCCCAAATTCCCTTCTGCAAATGGCCGAATATCATCAACATTCTAGCGTTTCCCCTTAGTGCTCCTCGTTGAGGAGCCTCTTTAACCGAAGAGATCCTGCCTGCGTCCCTAAAATACGGCCTTCATTCCGTACGCAACCTGTGAATGACCTGTTGTCTTTCAACAGGATCACCACTTCCTACTCTCCCAGCCTTCTCATGTCGAGCCTTGTCCCTTGGTTGGTGGAGAGTGATACCCACATCAAGAGGAGCTCGACGTCCTTGGTGTTAGAGACGACGAAGCGGCGGTAGCCGTTTGGCATGAGGTGACGGGTCTTCTTGTTAGATCCGTAACCAATCTTTGGCATGGCAGCCTGACCCTTGAATCGCCTGCGGATGCAAGAGTCGATACCCTTTGGCTTCCTCCATGACTCGCCAACACGGTGGAACCTGTCGGACTGGTGGCGCTTGAAGGCCGTAGTCTTCTTCTTGACAATTGGGATCTTAGTCGCAGGCATCTTGAACTGGAGGATGGTTGAAGTTGGTAAGGTTTAAGAGGAAAAAGTTGAGTCAAGAATTATTGGTAGAGGTAGTAATGTGGCAGAGCAGTTTGGAGGGGCGAGATGGCAGATGTGGAGAATAAAGAGGCAGAAAAAAGGAGAGGAAGAGGTTGTGAGTTTGCTGAAGGCACAAAGCATCCCCCTCGTGAATGAAGATCAAAGCTCGTTCCTATCCTTCCGAAACGACAGTGCCTCCCTCAACACCTATCTCAACATCCACGATAACCCAAAAAAGGCGAACGATGGCCTCTCCTCTGATGATCCCCTTTCGTTTTTCGACAAAGTTGGAAAGAGCTAGGCTCTTATTTTGGTTACTCCTGACCCGCATATACCGGCAGCATACGTCCGTCGTCCAAGAGAGCACCAGCTTGAATCCATCCTCCCATCTGTCCATAGGCCGTACCGATCCGCCTCCTCATCCTCTAGGATGGTAGACTTGATTGACTTTGTCCCCTCATGTTGCCGCTCCCACCCTCAAAATCAGCCTCGCTTGACATTGAACTACCTTTCATTCCTTGGAAACACCATGACTTGAAGAGCGGGAGGACTGTTCGACCATATTTTTGCCTGAATTCGCTTCTTTGAGTCATCATTTACTCACCTGTCTTGACGTTTGGTGTGGGGAACGACTAAAGGTGAAGACGTGATGCGAATGATGAACTCTTGGTTCTCACACCCTCTGTCTCTGCGTCGCTCCCGCCTCTCCCCCCCCCTCTCTCCGTCTCTCTCTCTCTCTACTTCGCCTCCCATGCCTCTGGCTTGGGTTGCTCTCCTCTGAGGCATCCCGCGCACACACAAACTCTCCCTCCTTCTCTCCCTCTCTCTCTCTCTCTCTCTCTCGCACACACACCCCTTGGAGGTGCTTGCTTTCTCTCAGTTCAGTCACCCTCCCCCTTCCTTCCCTCTACTCTGAGCTCCTCCCTGTAAGAGCGAATCTACTCACTATCCTTCCCTTCCCGTTCTCTCTCCCCTCTTTTCCTTTTCCTTTCCAGCTCTGATCTTGCAAAAAAAAGTTGAAAAAATGAATTGCTCGCCTGCGTGCCCATTCGACTAAAGGGATTTCTTCTTCTGTGTGCGCTCGCGCTCGGCCGAACGAAAACGACTTTTTGTTCGTCACGTGATTCGGAACTCGACAGGTAACGAACTGGAAATCGGTTGGAAATTAACCATGAACTCGAGACCAGCAAGCCAGACTTTCGAAAGAGTAGTCTTGGAAAAAGTGAGAGCGGTGAAGAAAGAGGGGAAAAGATAATGAAAATGAACATGAGAAAGAAGAGGAGAAGGCGAGGTGCGGAGGCAGCGATAGAGTCAAGAGAGATCAGATGTGAGGGAGGAAGAGAGTGGTTTGGCCGAAGGAAAGAGAGAGAGAAACAGAGGGACAGAGAGGGTGAGAGTTGGAGAGTCAAGAGATTCAGCAGGGGCTTAGCAAGTGTGCGTATGAGGCGGGATTGAGAGAGCAAGGCCTTCGTAGACTGCACCTCTTTGACGTGATCTCTCTATCCAGCTCCCTTCAACAATTCCGTCAAGCAATATCTTCAAGGTTAGTAGATTCGACTCGAGTATCGTTGGAAGGGACATATCTCTCCCTCACCGTTGGTGATGGAATCCTTAAAGCGGGGAAAGAGGAACACCAAGTTCGGGAAGATGGTGATGGGGAACGTGATTCATCGACGCTCTGCAAAATCTCTCCGCCAAGGGACACAACCTACCAAGGCTACCTAGGCGTCACACGGCCAGACCATACCCTTGGCATCCAGCTTGTCAGTTTGGGAGGAGAGAGGAAGGCGGAAACGGAAAAGGAGTAGGGGAGGAAATCTTTTGCTTCATGGTTATGAAGGGATGGACTTGGGGAGTTCTCAGTTCTCGCAGCTGAGCAGGGACAGGATCTCGGAGAGCTTGGCGAAGCAAGGCTTGGCTCTCAAGATCAGGGATTCACGACCGGGTCAATTTGTAAGCCCAAGGAGGAGGAAGGATGACATGCTAGGGCAGAAAACCAATCCGCTCCAATAGCTAGCTGGCTGGAGAGTGGATTCTGAGGTCGGGTGCTAGCGGGTATGGAGGGGACACCTTGGTTGGAAGGAAGGAGGATCAGGACGGGTCTGATCTGGAAAGATGGCCAAATCTGGATTGCCCAAAAGTGAAGGAGGAATTCCCTCATTTGCACCTTCGCGAAAGAACTGAGCCACTCACGTCTCTTTAATTTCCCCCTTCTTTCCTCATCTCCCTCACCTTGCTTTCTACTCACTTCGATACATCGTCGATCTGGAAACATCACTTTGCCAATTCGAAAACCTACCACCTCAATCCACCACTTTTGGACAAATCCTTCAAATCATCCACGGGCCATTCCTGCAACCTACCCACCACAGAATGTCGTTGTTCCAGAGCAAGCCTTACCTTGTTGACGGAAAGGGTCACCTTCTCGGTCGTTTGGCCTCCGTCTTGGCCAAGCAGATCCTCTCTGGTCAGAAGGTCACTGTCGTTCGATGCGAGCTCATCAACGTCTCTGGATCGTTCTTCCGCAACAAGGTGTGTATCAAACGATAGGACGATACAGGGAGGCGAATTTCTGGAATGGGCCCCACATCATATGGTGGACTTTCGTGAGGCAAAGCGGGAGCAGAAGAGAGTTTCTGGAATTGAGTTCGGGGCTGGAAGGGCGAGACGAGGGGGATGTCGAGAGAGTTGGGTGGCTATAGGTCCGAGAAACAGGAACTTGGTGGTAAATTGGTTGGCGTCCCCTTCCAGGGTCTTCAGGAGGGCTATACTTAGACCTTTGGAAAGTTGGTGTTGTTGATCTTTCATGAAGAGGCATGGAGTTGATACCCGAAGTATTGGTGTGGGGCGTCGGTGGGGGTTTACGATTACTGAAGGAGACTTGGGCATCATAAGCATAGATTGCGACAAAGAGACTGACTCGCTTGCCCCATTCATTACCGATCACATTCTACCTCCGCACCAGCTTCGCTACCACGCCTACCTTAACAAGAGGCACTTGGTCAAGCCAAGCAAGGCCGGTCCATTCCACCACAGGGCTCCATCCCGCATCCTCTACAAGGCTGTCCGTGGTATGGTTCCCCACAAGACCGCCCGTGGTGCCGCCGCTCTCGAGCGCCTGAAGCTCTACGAGGGTGTCCCACCACCATACGACCGCCAGAAGAAGATGGTTATCCCAGCCGCTCTTCGCGTCCTCCGTCTCAAGCCTGGCCGCAAGTACGCCACCATCAAGAGGATCTCGCACGAGGTCGGCTGGAACCACATGGAGACCGTTGACAAGCTTGAGGCCAAGAGGAAGGTCAAGCAGCAGGCCTACCACGAGCGCAAGGTCGCCGCCAACAAGCGCCGCGCCGCTGCCCTCACCGCCTCGGCCGACAAGCTCACCTCCGTCAACACCGAGCTTGCCGCCTACGGATACTAAGCGATTCGGCGTTGTTCGGTTCGTTTGGGATCCCCTGCATTCTCTCTCTCTCTCCCCCCCTCCCCCCCATTTTCCTTTACCCCTCTGTTGTCGGCCCTTGTTCTATAATACTGCAAAAGGAGGTGAACAAAGGATAAGAGTTGGTCTGATGGGCCTCGTTTTGCTTACTTTTCTGCCTCCCTCTTCTGGACGAGAGGCATATGCTTCATGAGCTCTCTCACACGATCAATCCTGAAACTGGGGGAAGGGCTTGTTCGCATGAACGAGTTTGAGGGAGGCGAAAGGACAACGAGGGGGCCACTGTGGGAGAGAGTCAAGAGAGAGGACTCATGAAAAGGAGAAATGATTCGCAACAGAGAGAGATTTCCCTTTTCATCGATTGTAAACTTGCCCCAGTTACGGGAAGATGATTGGAAGTAGGCTGTGTCGGAAGGTGGTGTAGAGCGAGATCGACAACGTTTCCTCTTTCCCTCCTCCTCAACTCGGAAGTGGGTTGCATGCTGGCTTGGCTGGGTCAGGTATCGAAGGTGAGGAGTGGAACCTTTTCAACTGAAGAAGGAGAATCAAGGTCATCCCTTGATTGACGGGTCCCCTGCAGAGAGGTCCTGCCGAGATTGACCACGAAACGCAAGAGGGAGGGCTGCAGAGGTGAAGAGGGGAGGTCAGGGGACGTGGCTAAGTCGTCGTCGGAAGACATCGGTGGGGCCATAGCGGTAGGATGGGGAGTCATTAGTGATGGCCAATCCAGGTCTCTTCCTCCTTCCTCCTTTCCCTACCCTTCAAGCAGCGCTTGGACTGTCCCCTTTGATCCCTGCTAACATGGCCTGAAGACCATGATCCATCGGGGTTATCGGACTGAGTAGGGTTACGATCGACGAATCGGATGCTGAATGCTGGATGGTAATCGATATGACCTCAAGAATCCCACAGGATTCACGATGGTGATTTCGCTTCATAAAATGTGCCTGGTTCAGGAAGATTCGGGCTCGAGTCAGTCAGAGTGTTTCCCTACCAGCCCTGATTCAAGGTAGGCTTTTGCTCCTTTCACTTCCTTTCTTCCATCAAAACCCTCGTCCTTTTTCTCCCCAAAATATTGACTTTCGACTTATTCCGAATTTTATCGACTTTACGATATCCTTCCGAACCCGAATTGCTTATGCGCGACTCGCGACTCGCGACGTTTAGGATGAAGCGGGAAGGAAGAAGGGAGGGAAGAGGGATTCGAACGAAAAATAAAATAAGATAGATCGTTATGGATTACTGTATCTGGTCTAATCGAGTAAAGAAGAAAACGATGGATGTCTAAGATTTCGAAAGAAAGGAAAAGGAAGCTCACTCGCTTCTTTGGACTGACCATCCTCATTTCGAACGTTTCTTCCACTAAGACCCTTCTTGGCTAGCCTCGGGATCGTTGACTTTGGGTTGGCTAACCTTCCCCTTTCCTCGCTCACCATTCACGTTTTTCTGTTCGGGGAGCAAGTGGACAGGATTCAAGCTTGCTTAAACCGTTCACTCACTGGCATCGCTCGCTTCCCGTTCCTCGCCCTCACTTGAACTTGACCCACTTGCTTACTCCTCTCTCTCTCTCCTCCTTCATTCTCGATCGAAGTCGGTCATCACCTCCTCCGCCGGGGCTCGACAAGAAGAGGAGACGAAGGGACAAGCAAGAGGACTTTCAAAAGCCCGCTCCTTCGACAAACCCCTCTTTTCCCCTTTCCTTCGTATTCTCCTTTCATAGCGACCCACTCATCGAAACGGCCAATCTCCCCGCATCGCCCCGGCTTCTTTCTTTCCACCTCTTCAGCCCAATCCACCAGTTCATTTCCACTCGGTCCTCGGTTTGATTCGACTTTTCAAACACATCCAGGCAATCCCTCAATCCTCATCATACGGATTGGAAGTGGTTTCTGCAAGGCGAGGGAGGAGGGAAGGAAACGATCAGACAGGGGAAGGCGAGAAAGAATCGTCCCAGCCACTGACTCCCCTCGAAAGTCTGTTGGTACAACAAAGAGACAGACACCTGACATGGCACCGGTTGCCTAGTCCATAAAATCAACCGGGGTGTTCCTTTTTTGATCCCTAGCTTTCTCGCCGTCAATCAACAACAAAAACGCGTCCCTTTTTCTTCATTCCTAGAGGCTGTCGTGCTATTCCAGACCCTCCCACCCCTCTTTCTGCCCAGCTGCCGTCATCCAAGCACATTCTCGGAGTAAAAGCCGGTGGAGAGGTAGAGCAACTGCAGAATCTCTCGCTCTAAAGGATCCAGATATCGTGCCAAAGATGTCCTTGCACGAAGGGAAAGGCGACACTGCCTCCTTCCTCCCACGCATCCTCATCATCGATCACCATGACTCCTACACGCTCAACCTCCTCTCCCTCCTTCTACCAAGCGAGGACCAGGCTGAAAGGAGGAAAGAGATGTCAGCTCTCCTCCCCTCGAGAGTTGTCGTCCTGCCCCACAATCACGGCTACCTCAAGCCTCAAGCTTTTCAAAAGCTTATCAAACCTCACATCGACGCAATCATCCTCTCCCCAGGACCTGGGACTCCAGAGAACCCAAACGATTTCGGAGCGGCAGAGGCTCTGCTCAAAGATGAGAATCTCGGGATCCCGATCCTTGGCGTCTGCCTTGGCCATCAAGGCTTGGCGACAGCCTTTGGCGGAAAGGTCAAGAGGGCCAGAAGCGTCCGGCACGGGCTCAGGTCTCCTCTGAGGTGGTCACCCGACGAAGAGGCGGTCGGGAAAAAGGCCAAAACCGAGGCCCCCGGTGGGATCCTGGCAGGGATTCCGGAGAATGCACAAGTTGTTCGATATAACAGCTTGACCGTGGACGAAGAAAGTGAGTTGTGGCTCGTTGTTGGAAGAAAGAAGCCTTCCCCTCCTCCTTCTTTCTCCCTCTTCCTCTCCCTCTCGTTTCCCCCTTCATCCGCCCGATGGATCAATCTCTCTGACTTCGCTTCGCTTTCTTCTCATCTGCAGCCCTGCCTCAGTGTCTGAGGGTTACATCCTGGGCCTTCGACGATCCTTGCAGAGCTCCGCCTCCACGACTCTTCGCGTCCGCTCTGGAATCGAGACTAAGATCCGAGCAGCACTCCTTGGTCGCATCTGCCACCTCCTCCGCCTATGCTTCCTCTTGTCCAGATTCACCATCCGCTTGCGCCTCGCCGCTTGTTTCCGCATCAACATCTTCATCTGCGGATGGTCATTGCGACATGACAGAGATCGATCCAGGATTCCCTGAGAATCCGAACAGAAGCAATTTGGAGAGGGTGATCCTTTCGATGCAGCACAATCATCTTCCCATCCACAGTGTTCAGTTCCATCCTGAGAGCATCGAGTCTAACTACGGGCGCCAGATCATGTCCAACTTCCTAAAGGTGGTCGAGGATTTCTGGAAGGGCCAGGGCACTGACGTGGCCCGTCGAAAGCTGCGTGAATGGCATGAATACCGGGCCGAACTTCCACAATGGTTGAGGAAGCAAGGTGACCGATGCGTTTCATCGGGTTCATCGCTCGAGCTCGATTCGCTGCCTGACCAAGAGTCGAAGGCAAGCATTCAGCCTTTCAAAGTCAAGTCGAGGAGATTCCGTAACGCGGCGGGCCCCGGGGTGGCAGCAACATTAGCCCCGAAGATTTTCGAGCGACTCTTTCGTCAGAGCAAGGAGAGGAGCTCGGGCCAGGTTGGTTCCGTGTGGCTTGACAGCGCCAGACCGCGCGACCCTCACAGCCGTTACTCCTTCATGGCATCACCGTCGTTCAGCCTTTCCTACGACTGCTTCAAAAAGCAGCTTGTCCTCCACAGACCTGCTTTGGACGGGTCGACAGAGAATGAGCCCGTTGACATGAAAGGAGCAATTCGTGACAACGATGAGAAAGCCCCTTCCTTCTGGGGCTGGATGAACCAACTCCAATGCGAGCTCAAGACTAGCACAGACTTTTCCGAAGCCATCGTTGATCTCGACGAGCATGAAGGTCGAGCGGAGGACATGAAAAGGACGTACGGAAGTGTGTTCAGAACCGGCTTTGTGGGGTATTGGGGCTATGAGATGAAAGAGGAATCTCTCGATCTTGAGAGACCAGAGGATCAGGGTCCCATTTCCTCTCAGAGTGGATTGCCGGATGCCGAGTTCGCTTTTTGCAACAAAGTTCTCGCTTTTGATCACGTCAAGGAGGAGTGGATCGCTTTTGCTCTGATCCAGGATCAAGATTCCGCCGAGGTCAATCACCTCCCCACCATGGCCAACCTTCACAGGCTTCTCTCGGATAGGTCGGCGATGGCCGTCACACCCAAGGTTGCCAGCGACTGGTTCGACCAGGTCGGCACTGTTCTTGATTCAGAGTTGCACCAGCTCAGTCCCACGACATCTTCCCGTACAAGTCTTGCTAAGGATGTCTTGCCGCTGCTGAAACCCGATCTCGATTCGGCCTCTTACAAGGCCCGGATCGAGCAATGTAGGGAAATCATCGCGTCGGGCGAGAGTTATGAGCTCTGCTTGACGACGCAATTCAGAGGCAAGCTCACTCCAAACCAACATGCATCCTCCTATGAATCGGGAAAAGAAGATCTGAAGGACGACCACTTCGAACTCTACCTAAGGCTCCGCGAACGGAACCCGGCACCTTACTCTGCGTTCCTTCACCTCCCGGATCTTGACTGCGGGTCGGTTGCGGACCAACGTTGGGGGTCCAGGTCGATCCTGTCGACCAGCCCGGAGAGATTCATGAGAATCACCATGCAAGGCCAAGTCGAGATGAAGCCAATCAAGGGGACCTTGGCCAGAGCCGGGTGGGGGGTCGGTGAGGCCGGGATGAGAGCCGGGGACTCTGGCGAAGAGGAGGAGAGGGAGAAGAGGGAGTGGAGGGAGCGAGAGGACAAGAGGAGAAGGGAGAAGCTCTCAGCGGACATCAAGGAGAGAGCCGAGAACCTGATGATCGTCGACCTCATCAGGGCCGACCTCTACTCGTTCTGTCAGATTCACTCCGTCAAAGTCCCGGCATTGATGAAGGTGGAATCCTACGAGACGGTCCACCAGCTGGTCACCACGGTCAGCGGCCAACTCAAGGAAGGTGTTGGGAGCTGCGAAGCCGTCATGAGGTGCTTCCCTCCCGGCAGCATGACTGGCGCACCGAAATTGCGAAGCGTCCAGCTACTCGAAGGGTTGGAGACCCAGCTCTGCCCCGAGATCCCCGCCCTTCTCTCCAATCCAAGATCGACCACCTTCTCCCCCTCCCCCTGCTCGAACGAGCCCTTGGAAATTGCCTGCAGGGGAGTGGATGCCAGCCGGCAAGCCAAGTCCGGTCACAACTCCTCGAAAGCAAGGAGGGGGATCTACTCAGGATCCCTCGGTTGGATGGGGATCGATGGCTCGGCCGACTTTTCCGTCGTCATCCGGACCGCCTTCGTCAATGGCGATGAGGTCTCCTTGGGAGCCGGAGGCGCAATCACTTACCTGTCCGACCCTGAACAGGAGTGGAGGGAGGTACTAGACAAAATCCAAGCACTGGCCAATGTCGAGGCTTGATCGTAAGTCTTTGCTTTTGTCGTCGTCGTCATCGTCGTCACCCTCCCCTCCTTTACAACCCCCATTTTTCTGCAATCGAGGAACATCATACCCTACACGCAGCCGTGTTTTCCATCCTTGATGGCTGATTTCAGGAATCCCTCCCCTCGCACTCCCATCTCTCCCCAGTCCTTCCTTCATCTCTCCCCACTCTCTCTTATGCTAGTGCCATTCTTTCATATGTATCGGAATTTCGCCATTCACTGCTCCCGTCTCTCATTCGCAATGAAGAAAGATTATTTGTTTCTTTTTCTTCTCTTTTCTTGAAGGGGGAGGGTAGACAAGAAAAAATCTTCATGAACGAGAACAAGGAAAAGATCGAGGCGTTCGCCACGGAACTCCTTTCCCCATTCCAAGCCCGGGCGGCATGGACAGGATGGTGAGAGATAGAGGCGGTTAAGAAGACTGATTCGATTCACAAACAAGGCGTTCACACTTTCGCACGAGCGTTGCCTTGAGAGTACGTAGGGGGGTTTCGAATCGACACCATTTCTAAGGCGGATACTTGGATGATTTCTTCTTGGACTCTATTCTTCTCTTTCTTTTTTGAGTCCCTTAACGTTTTTAGGAACCTTTTTCTTAAAAATTTAAGAACATCAAAATCAAATTAAAAAAATATTAAAAAAATTCTATCCCTCTCCTTCTTTGATGGAGGGGAAAGGAATGGACATCGAATCGCCACGTTCTGGAAGCTCGATCAAGAGGGCAGGTAAGTGGGAACAGGCCTTTTCGGACTCCTTGACAGAGTTGGGCCAGGTGAGGGGGGGAAGGATGAGGGAAGGAAGAACGTGCCGAGTTTTTCGCGACCCACATTCGGTGACAATCTGTTGGTTGTAAATGTGATCTTTCTTCTTCTTTGGTTTTCAACTTGTGGTACGATCGCTCTCTTTTTCTTGCAGCACAAGATCCCAGGTCCCACACATCCGCAGAGGGGGGAGAGAGAGAGAGAGAGATAGAGAGAGTGGTCGGGCCCGGCATGTTGCCTTGCTGGGGGCGATTCGTCTTGAGCGATTGAAGGGTCTCTGTTTGTGCGGGACCAGAGGGTGCATGATAAGGTTAGGAGGGGGGGGGGGGGGGGAGAGGGGGGGGAAGGTGAGTATTTACAAGAT
>KZ819932.1:5525-34066 GCA_003144235.1 Violaceomyces palustris | reverse complement strand
TTTTTGGGTTTCACTGAAGGGGTTTCCGTTTTCTTACTGTGATTATCATCATCACTCACTCCTCTCCCTCCCTTCCCCTACGGGTTATCCTCGAACAGATTTCGCCGAACAGAAGGCTGCGGCGGGAAGAAAGTGGCACAGGGGATGCCTGAGGTGCGACGGATGCAGCACTACGCTGGAATCGGGAAAACTCGAGGAAGGACCGGTGGAGAGGTCGACGAGGCTCGAACGTGGAGAAGCCAACATCTGGTGCAGGGTCTGTTATGCCAAGGTGAGAGACACGCGAGGCGGGAAAAAGGAAGGTTTGACGCGTTCGCTCACTCCCCTCCCCCACCTTCCCTCTTCGCGGGCCCACAGTACTTTGGACCCAAGGGTCTAGGAGTGGGACTCTCGTTACCTGAATCCGAGACCGGGATGCGGAGGATCTGAATGTTTTGGGGTAGGGTGCTTCTATCTATGTTCTTCCCGACGTGGTTTGCCTATCCTCTCCCCCCATCGCTAGGAAAGTGCCCGGGGGGGGGGGATGTATCTCTACTTGTACCGTTGTACAACAGTTCGGATTCGGGGATCTCTTCGCTTGCACATTCATAACTGTAAATCACACAAGGTCCCCTATCCGAACCCCCCCCAGTGTGACCCTTACCGTCTCCCTTCTCGGGACGAGTGAACTGCTTGGACGGGTTTGGTGGTCCCTTCCTCCTGAGACATCGGACGTGAGGGAGGTGAAGCGATCGGACTGTCGCCTTTCGAAAAGAGGTGCAAGTTTTTTTTTTTTTTTAGAAGCGGGAATGGATGAGAATGAAAAATAGATTGACGAACATGGGACGACAAGGTTGAAGGGCGAGGTGAACGCCAGACAGGATTCTCGAGCGAGAGCCCGGGGTTGGAACGGATTCTGATGATTCGTTTACCCCTTTCCTCTTGCTTCTAATTTCCATCTTCCGACGACAGAGAGGGACCCCTTCCGAAAACCGTGCCTCCCTCACTCGTGTCCCACCTCGACTTCTCGGAAACACTTTCCATGCTTTCCTCCCCCCTCAGCAACCCTACGAGGCGCTTACGGCGGGGATCTCGACCTCCGGAGAGGCGGGCGATGGAGCGTCGACCAGGAGGTCGTAGTGACCAGGTCGGAGGAGCATTGTGCCGATCTCCATCATCTGGCCCCCTTCGACTTCGAACCTGACAATGTCGCAACGATCTGGGTTTTCCCTAGCGGCGCGCCTTGCCTCGGCGTCTTCTCCCGGGATCGCCACGCCGCCACCCTCTCCCAGACTCACTTCCCCTTCCAGCATTTCCGAGGCTGGCGTCTCTGGTGGCGCGTTCGCTCTCGAGAGGTAGGCGACGTCCAGCGAAGTCTTGAGCGCCTTGGAGAGTGCCGTGATCTGGACATGGTCGGCCTCCTTTCCTATCGCCTCGACCTGGTTCGAGCAGAACTGTTCCATCGTTGGTGGACCTCCCGAAGAAAAATCGTCCTCGAGCGAGAAGAGGAAAGGTGTGTACTCGTCCTTGTTCAACTGAGGTTGGGAGAGTAAGCGGAAAAGGTTATGGGGGATGGGGGGGACGCAGGTCAGCGCTCTGCGAATCGTCGACCCGCTCGGCTTGGGAGGCTTTGAAATCCAGGAACTCACCTTCAAGAAAGCGCTGGTAAGCAGTCGCAAGTAGACGACGATGCTGTTGCTGATCTCTGGTTCGTTGAACGCCTCGATCAGGAGCTGCTCGTTCAACTCCTTCGTCTCTGGATCTGTCGAGTGCATGCGGGACAGAAGCTTCTTGAGTGGATCGTAAAAGTCCAAACTGTGAAAGAAAGTCAGACAGGTGGTTGGTAGAGAGAGGGGGAGATTTTGTTTTATTTTTATCATTATTAAGAATCAAGTTCAAAGTGATGGACCGAGGTGCGGTTCACAACTCACTATACTGATTCATCAAAACCAGCCTGTTTCAAAAGGCTGTTGTGGTCAAGAGGGTGAAATCCGAGGGAATTCCTCAAGTGTCAATGCGTCACTCTTCTCTCTTTGCCACGATGACGACGACAATGTATGCACTTACGATAGGGTAGACTCGACATGCTTGACGACAAAGTGGTGCAGCGGCCTGTCGTTCATCCTGAGGATCTTGAGGATGAAGGCGAACCCGAAGGCACGGTAAAAGCAGTCACCATCCCCCCTTGCCCTGCGAATGCCTGCGAGTCAGAGGGGGATTTGTGTGTGTGTGTGTGAGCGTGTTTGTTTTCGGATTCTTGAGACGGTGTAGCGTGGTTTGTGAGTCTTCTTTGTAAGGGGAAGGCGGTGCAAGGGACAGAGGATCCTGGCTCCGATGGCCAACTTACCGATAAAGCGAGTCTCTTCCTTGAGCCATTTGATCTTTCCAAGGAATCCAGGGTTGTCCTCGTACTCTTTCTCCAAGAGCTCTATTGGTTCTATGGGGGAGATGAGCGGTTGGTTGGCGGTCTGCTCGTCCTTGATCTTTTGCGCCAAGGCGTGCCTCTGAGCGTCCGAGAGCGAATCAAGCCTGTCGTGCACGCAGCGAAGGCGAAAAGGAGGGGGGATACGAAGTAAGAAAGGGAGTCTCGGAAGGTCGATTGACTTGACGCAGAGACGAGGTTGTGGAATGGACTGCGACTCACTCTGTCTCTGGCGTGACGTACTCCTGGACTGACGACATGATCGCTTTGATTCCACCGACGGGGACGGATCACCAAGCGGGTTGGGCTTACGATGGCCTCTGTTGAAACGACCGATCTGATGAAGCCTCAAAGGGAGTCGTGTGAGCGATGGAGGAGGGGAGGGGGGCGAGCTTTGGGTGGGGAGTTCGGCGTTGCAGATGGGGGTCGTGTGGCGACGAGGTTGAGGCGAAAGGGTTCGCAGTTGACGGATGGTCAAGCAAGGTCGGGTGGAATCGAATGCTTCCGATGGCGATGGTGTGTGTTGCAGTAGGAGTGTGGGTGGGAGGGTGAGCGTTGAGTCGATGGTGGACAAGGGAGTAGAGGTGGAGATGATTCGCTTTAGAGACGATTATCAGTCAGGTAGTGAAAGGGTTAGTTAGGTTGGCTAAAATCAGCTAAACCAAGGCCACGCAGTTCCACAGAGGGGGGCTAGGAGAGAGAGGGAGAGGGAGAAGGGGGAGGCGCGAATGGACCAACAACCCAACCAAGGAACAGGTCTCTTCCCCTCAGGCCAAACAAGTCCAAGTTGTAGCTGCTCATGAATACGCTCAGACTGTGACCCTCTCTCTATCTGCATCTCTCTCTCACTCAGACTACTCTCTCTCTCTCTCTCTCTCTCTCTCTCTCTCTCACACACACACACACACACACACATTTTCACATCGATCCCACCTATGATCCCCTACTCCTGTTGTTTACTGTTGCTGTCGTAGTGCTCCACGTAATGTAGCTGCACTCTTACATGCTCGCAGAAGGAATAAGGATGGTTCCTAATCGGAACACCAAGTCCTTCCCAAACCTGAATGGTTATGCTCTAATCACTCCGGGTGGTGAATTAAACACAAGCCATGGAAAATGAAGGGTGTCGATCCAAACCAAAAGGAAAAGAAAATGGGAAAGGGGAAAAAAAAGTGGAGCATCCTCGCGCGGTCAGATCAGATCAACACAAAACCATCCCAATCCCCCCCCCCCGATCACGTAACAGATCTCTCACAACTCGTCCAAGTGATCGGAACAAGCATCAAAAAAGAGAGGGGCGGCGAGAAAAAAATCCGAATTTTTCCCTCTTTTTTTCTTCCAGGGCCGAGGAGTAAGTGAGTGAGTGAGTGAGTTGAACAACGTCTGATGAAAACCTTGTCCATCCATCGAGAATCATTCTCCAACGCTTGAACCTCAAACCAGAGTCCTAGCTACAAACGACCAGGGAAGCTAGGGAAGAAGAAAGCCATCCTTGTCTCATCCACCTCCTCACCTTTTCCTATCCTTCCCTTTGCAACGCTTCCAAACCGACCGTTCATCCTGCCAGCGCCTCTGCCTTCTTGAAAGGAAAAGGGAAAAAAAAGAGAACAGGGGAGGGTCAAATCCTTAGATCCAACCGAGACGCTGATCACCGCGAAGGCAGAATCGAAACAAAGGAGGGGGCCGGAGGAATCGTACCGAATCTAAGCATCATGGCTCCCCGAACCAAAAAGGTGGACGACATGGATCTCGACCCTTCGCCTTCGACATCCTCGAGAGCCCAGATCGTAGCCTCCTCCTCCGCTTCGGAACCGGTGGACAAGCGGAGGCTGGTCGAGATCCTTCCGGAGAGGGTCGGCTCGGTGGCCTCGACCGACTTCCCCAACCACTACCCGGGTGAGCTTCACGAGTGGGACCTCGAAAGGTTCCGCTCCAACCTCAAGGTGGCCATCACCAGGCTGTCCAGCGGTCAGTGCGAGTTCGACCTGGTCGGGGTGGACGCCAGCGTAGCCAACGCCATCCGTAGGGTGCTCATGTCCGAGGTGCCCACCGTGGCGATCGAGCACGTCTACGTCTGGAACAACACCTCGATCATCCAGGACGAGGTTCTCTCTCACCGGCTTGGGCTGGTGCCTCTCAAGATCGACCCGGACAGGATCACCATGAGGAACCCTGGCGACGACGCCGACGACCAGAACACGGTCGTCTTCAACCTGAAGCAAAAGTGCGAGAGGAACCCCAAGGCGGCCAAGGGGGAGACCGACCCGGAGAAGCTCTACATCGGCAGCAACGTCTACTCGTCAGCGCTGGTCTGGGACCCCAAGGGGGACCAGGAGGAGGACCTGGCCGACTGCCCGCCGAGACCGGTCCACGACGACATCCTCCTGGCCAAGCTCCGACCGGGACAGGAGCTCGAGCTCGAGCTCCACTGCGAGAAGGGGATAGGCAAGGACCACGCCAAGTTCTCGCCCGTGGCCACGGCCACCTACAGGCTGCTGCCCCACATCCAGATCCTCAAGCCGATACCGCCGCACCTCTGCGAAAAGTTCCGAAAGTGCTTCCCAGAGGGCGTGATCGGGATCCGGGGTGGCGAGGGCGAGCAAGAGGTCTACGTCAAGGACGCAAGGAGGGACACGGTCAGCAGGGAGGTGCTGAGGTACCCCGAGTTCGAAGGTCACGTCAAGCTGGGCAGGGTCAGGGATCACTTCCTCTTCGACCTCGAGACGAGCGGCATCATCGCTCCCGAAAAGCTCCTCCCCACCGCCATCAAGGTGCTGAGGGAGAAGATCGCCATCCTGAAGAGCGGCCTCGATCACATGGAGAGGGCCAAAGGCTTGACAGGCGCGGGTGACGAGTGAGGGGGAAGAATCGTGGTTGAGGGGGGGGGGGGAGGGAGCCAGGTAGCAAGGTTCGGCGGGACTCGACGAGGTATGACTGGCTGGCTGGACTCGTCGGTCGGATGGCTCCCCTCCCCTCCCCCTCCATCCCTCCCTCTGTTGGCACAAGCAAGCGCACGGCATTTCCTTTCCTATCTTTTCTTGCTCTCCAATTCGGAAAAGAAGAAGAAGAAAAAAAAAGGCGATAATTTTTCAAAAAAAAAATCGAAAGACTGGAAGGGGCCTTCTGTCCATCCATCCGTCCCTCCGCGCTTGACCGAACTTTCTGTACATAGCATGTAGAATGAGATCTCGCTTCCTTTCGCGAAACGCATTCATCCACACGGCGCCGTGGTTTCCACGCTCGTCCTTCGCGACCAGCTTGCGGAAAAGACACCCCCGGAGATAGGAATGTGTGAGGAACAAGGACTCTCGACGAAGAAGGAAAGAGGGAGCAGAGCTTTGACGAATCGATCCCTGAGGATAAGACGGTGGCGAAGTCATGGAGTGAGGCTTGGGAAGCGTTCGTAGTCGGGGAGGGGGGACTCTGAAGGGGAACGAGACGACTCGCACGACAGGAGCCTTCCCTCCGCAACACCTATACATGTTTTGTAGTTTTCGAAAGTCTTCCTTCCTTTTTTCTAATGGAACGCTTTTCGACGAAAATCCGACTCGACTCGCTCGCCCCCTCCACCTTTTGGGAACCTGCCAAGTCAGTGGGGGAGGAGAGGGACAGGGAGGGTCAACCCAGCCTGTGCCAACTTGCTCTTGTATGCTTCCTACCTCTCCCCTTCCCTCCTCTGCCAAGCTCGACTTTTGCTCCGCTTTCCAACCCCCTCCCCTCCCCAAAGGCACCCCATCGCCTCAACTCGGAACAGCAGAAGCGAATGTTTGAAGGGGAAGGAGCAGAAGAACCATGTCTTCGGTACTAAACCTATCCAAAACGGTGCTCAAGAACCCGTCCCTGGCCTCTGCGATGAAGGCCATGCACAAGATAGGTTGGTTTCCCACTCTCTTGAACTCTCCCTGACCCTTCCGATCGAGTCGAGAAACCTAGTCGTCGGTCGACTAGATCCCTTCTCATCACCCGGGGGTTGGGGACTCGTGCCACTACTTGATGCTGAATCCAGGAGGAGGACCCTTTGGAAACCGAACCCTTTCCCATTCCCCTTTCAAACCTCAACCTTCCCCCTCCCCTCTGCTTCCCCTTCCCCTTCTAGCTCCTCTGGCTCTTGCCGATTCTAGCTGGGACAACGTCGGTCTTTTGCTCGGTGAGTCTCGAATTCGAGCTCTCTCCCCCTCTCTCCCCTATCTCACTTGGGGGGGGGGGGGGGGGGGAACAAAATCCAAGTCAGGGACAAAATCGGATGACAAGGAGAATAAGAAGAAGGAGCTGAAATCACCTCCACCACCCTCGACGTTTGGGCGAAAACGGAAAATCACACCATGATGGTCATGATGTGGTAACTATTAATGAAAAAGAATCTCCGATCCAACCAAAGTCGAACGGAATCTTCCTCGCCATCGACCTGACGACACCGGTCTGCGAAGAGATCCTGTCCAAGAAGGGGAGGATCTCGGTCGCCATCGTCTACCACCCGATCATCTTCAGGGGTCTCAAGTCGATGACGCTCTCCGACCCTCAGCAGGCCTCCATCCTGAGGTTGGCCTCGGAAGGCGTCAGCATCTACTGCCCCCACACCAGCCTCGACGCCACGGTGGGAGGGATCAACGACTGGCTGGCAAGGGTGGTGGAGACCGACGTCTACGAGAGGTTAGGGGACGACCAGCTCGAGGTCGACTCGGAACCCATCCTCCCCACCCAGGTCCAAGGCTTGGAACCGTCCCAGAAGAGGGCCGGGATGGGTAGGCTGATCAGGCTCAGTCAGAGCATCGAGTTCGAGAGATTGGTGCAGAGAGTCAAGAGGAATCTCGACTTGAACTTTGGTGAGACGTTCCCTTGCTCCTTCCTCCCCGCCTCCCCTCCCCTCCCTCATCAGAAACTCCTCGTCTTTCTCACCCGATTCGGGCCTCTTGGCTCGCAACAGCCTGACCGAATCTCCCGACCCTTCCCTTCCCTTCTTCGCGCTAACTATACTTTTTCTTTCACGCACTCCATCCAGTCCAAGTTTCGAAAGCGAGCGAGAAACCGATCGAGACCGTGGCCGTCTGCGCAGGTTCCGGAGGCTCGGTCTTCAAAGGTGTCAAGGCCGATCTGCGTGAGTTGCTTGTTTGGGTGAAGGGGGGGGGAGAGAGTCTCTCGACGTTCTGATCATGGAACGCTAAGAGAACCATCCCAACGTTTATCGCCCTTCCCCCCATGGAAACGCAAAAAAAACAAAAAAAAAAAATGGATAAAATCAAACAAAACTTGAACAGTCCTAACGGGAGAACTTTCGCATGTGAGTGGCGCCTGCCCAAGTGGGAATGGGGAACGGGGTGGGACGAAAGACGATGATCATTGACCAAGCCCACAAACTCTCCTTCCCCTCCCCCTCTCCCCTGGGCCTTCCAACAGCATGAAATCCTGGCAGCCAAAGCGAACGGCACCTCGGTCATCCTGACCAACCACACCAACACGGAGAGAAAGTTCCTCAGAGACGTACTCAAACCCAAGCTCGAATCCATCCTCGGTCAAGGGACCGAAGTCTTGGTCTCCGTTCAGGACAAGGATCCTCTGAGTGTCATGTGAAGAGTCTCCCTCCTTCACTCCCTCCTTCCTCCTTACCGAAACCTTTTTTCTCTTGGAACTACCGAGTACGCAGGGTGACGACGGTCTGTACACTTGTGAAACGAACGGCAGTGCGCGGCCTTCGTGTTTCGTCTCACCACTTTGCTGCTCTCCCTCACAAAGTTGGGAATTCGGGGGAAGGGGGGGGTTTCGTTACATCCTTGCTTTCCTCACGTTCTGGGTTGGGTGTGCGTGTAAAAGAGGAAGGCGTGCGAGGGGGATCTGGTCCATCAAGCGATCAAGTAATTTTCAGAGCTCAGAACGCTCTGTTGAGAGAAGGTGGTGGGCCTTCCGCTCTCGGCTAGGGTGACTTGGTCCACCTGGAAAGAGGGGAACATCCACGTTTTTTTTTTTTTGCGTTGATGTGATGTATCCGATTGGCGAAGGGGGGCGGGGGGCGGGTGGAAAGGATTGTGAAGGCAAGTCATGAATATCTCGAGATCGTAACGGGTCATTCGTAGCAGGTTTGGGGGTTTCAAGGGAAAAAAAAATCTCTCTCTCACCTTCACGTCGCAAAGCGTAGTTTCGCTGATAAAGTCGACCTGAACGGGGAAGAAGACGTTGACGTCGTCCGCGCCCGAAGCGACCGAGAACTCCAAGCTTCCCGAACTGTTCTGAGCAGAGACCCTCTCGATGGACCACTCGAGCGACTGTGTCTCGTCGTTGACTGACCAGGATCCGTCCGAGGTTTCTACGGTGGGGTAAGAGTCGTCCGGAAGGGGTATCGAGATCACGAGGTTGACCAGTTCCAGATCTTGGTTCTCGAGCTCGTACTCGATGTTGACTTCGCAACCTCCCGAAGCGTTCGGCGAGGGCCAGCAGTTGATCGAGATGGGCATGGCCGTCTCGTCCTTGGTCACCATCCTCCACCTCAGGACGCCGAGCGACTGGTTGACCGGGAAGGGCCTTCTAGGATCCTTGAGCGTCACCTCCCTGTCCGAGGCCCACTTGTTCTTGTCCACGTGAGGGTGGGTCTTGTACTGGAGGTCGCCTGCACCCAGGACGGAGGAGGATGCCGAGGGTTGGGCCACTTGGATTTTGAGCTTGGCCAATGATGGGTCGGTGACCTTGAGGAAGAGGTCGCCCTTGATCTCTAACGATTCTATGCCTCCATCTCTGTTGCCCGTCATCGAGATTCTCTCCTTGACCACCAGGTGGACACTCTCCTCTGGCACGGCGCCGATGATGTCGATCGGGTCGACGTTTGCGTTGGTCACCGCTTGCCTGGCAGCGGGCGAGCCACCGGCGGGAGCGGTCGAAGTTTGTGCCTGAGAGAGCAGCGGGGCAGCGGAGGCGGCCTCCTCGGTGGAGAGATCTCCTCCGATGGCACCCAGAAGGTCAGAACCTTTGGACTTCTTTCCGAGCTGCATGCCTTTGCCCTTGAAAGGCTTGGCAGCTGGAGCCGAGGCCTGATTGTTGAAGCCGGTCTGAACGGGAGCCTGGGAGATAGGAGGCTCGAACTGTCTTGGAATCGAAGAGTAGCCTCCCGAGATGGTCGATCCTCCACCGTATCCGCCTCCCATCTGACCACGACGAGCGGCATCCCTCCTCTGAAGCTCGAGCTGTTTGGCCCTCCTCTTGAGCTCTTCCTTGGCCTCCATCTCCTTGTTCTACATTGTGAGACAGTTTTCACGTGGTCAAGAGGAGATGTTGAAGGGTGGGAAGAGTGCCAGATTGTAGGCGTAGGAACAGGAGAAGAAGTGAGTGAGTCTGTGTGTGTGTGGGGGGGGGGGGGGAGCGGGTTCGTTCAATAGATGTTTCATCGTCTTTCTCACCCTCTCAATGATCTCCTGAATTTTTTCCTCGTGACTTTCCATCTCTAAAATGCTCCGGATCTGGGTGATGTTGACATTCTCTCGGTAGCCGAGACTGACGATCTCGTCAAAAGCTCCAAGGAGCTCAAAACTGTTGCCGAGCACTGTGGCCTCATCCAAGGATCTGCACATGTCGGAAACGACCCTGGCGAAGAGATGGAGCGTGTCGATGTCCTGGAGGATGTTGGAGTTTTTGTTGGTGATGAGGATCATGTAGAGGTCCTCGAGAGGCTGGTAGACGTATCTGACTGCGTCCGTCTCGACGGTGGTATGCTGGGAGCCCGAACTGATGAGCTTTGGAAAGGAGGCTAGAAGGCCTTCGATCCTCGACCTCGGCATCTCCTTGAACTGGCGAGAGATGACGGCTGTGGGGGAAAGAGGTGAGTGAGCGAGATGGAGGAGTAGGTCAGAAATAGGCACACGGAGAGAGAGGAGTTGCAAGGATGAATGCAAGGTGCTATCGAGTCATGGAGTGATGAAGGGAAGAGGCCACTCACGTTTACCACCCCGGGTGGAAATGGAAGCGGCCAAAAGGACCTGGTAAGGGAGGTAGGGTTAGAGCGAATGGGGGAGAGATGGTTTTGCATCCGTCGTCAGAAGAGGTATGAAGGTGGCAAGGGTGGTAGGAGTCGATAGACGTACCATAGTGTACACCCAAGTTGAATGCGAGCCTCAGCTTCGAGTCTCTCTGATGGTGGGGCTGGGGCTGGACTGAGTGGCTTGGTCGCTGGTGAGGTGGCAATGGGGATGGCGATGGTGGTTGGGTGGTTGGTGACAACGATGGTCCAAGGTTGGCTGAGCTAGTCAGGACCTTGCTTTCCCTTTTTTTTCCCTTTCTCTCCTCCCTTGGTCAAGGTTTGGCTAGGTGATTCGTAAGAGTAGTGAAGAGTAGTGATCCACTTGGTTTAGCGACTGATGTGACTAGCTTGGCAGGTTGAAAGTGATGTGATGGATGGGAGGGTCTCGCCTCTCTCCTTTCCTCCTTGGATCGTGGTAGGTGCGAGCGCGCTTTGATCTTCCTCTCTTCGGCTCCCTCTTCAGCACCAGTAAGTGGTCAGTGGTGAGGAGTAGCAGCCAGTGACCACCGCGACTTGCTTTGCTGTTCTTGTTTGAACGCACAGCTCAGCTTAGAAGCTCAAGGAGAAGCTGCACGTGATCCAGAAAGCTCAACTTCCCTTCCTCCTTTCCCTTCCTCTTGTCATCCCTTCTTCTCCGACTTGACTCTGCCTCCACTCGGCCAGGAAGGCGAACGAGGCCAACCAGGGGGGTAACGACGTGGTTGTGACGTTCGTACACATTCACACTTGTTCATCACTTTGGCTGACCACTTGGATCAGAACCTGACTGACCATTGGTTTCCACCTTTTCATCACTCGCTGGTGGTCCAAGCTACCATCGAGTTGGGCCACGGTTACTCTCCCTGCACTTTCTTTTTAGTCTTTGGCTAGAGCTTGCCTACCGAACCTTCTTCAACGCTACTGGATTTTAGTGATCCAGCCACATCGACTCAGCCTTTGGCCAATCCTCAACCCGTTAAGCTCGAAACCTCGCCACTTTCCTCCCTCCCACGGATATCCCCTTGACCACTTATCCTCCTCAAACACGCTCTGCTACCACCACACCGTTCCTGAGCTTAGGCGACGACGAGAAACCGCCCAGCAGCGACTTCCTACGATCGAATCAGCCGTACTCTTGGCGCCAGTCCATCATGGTGGTGGCCACCCAAGCATCCTCCTCATTCTCATCGTCAACTCCTACCATCGCCACGTACTCACAGATTGACCAGCTGATCTCCTCCTTGTCTCGGTTGCCGTCTGAAAAGATCGCCGTCATCGTCACTCAACAACGAGCCTCCCTATCCAAGCTCATCTCGTCTACCTTGCAATCCATCGCTTCCCAAAGACTATCCCAGCCCCTCCTCCTCCAGACCGAGGAGATCCAGACCACCAGAGTCACGGTCAACAGCATCTTCAAAATCCTTCTAAACATCATCCAGAGGGGGGATCCCTCGTTGGCCAGAAACCTCATCCCGGACAGTTCCTCTCTCATCGATTTGGCCATCGTGAGCGCCGACTCGTCCAAAAGCTTGACCACGCACGTTTTCCAGAGCTTCGTCGACAGTCATACCTCCGAGCAGCTTCTCGAGTCCCTCCTGCAGAACTTGAGATCGATCAACCTCCAACTCGTTCAGCTGGGCAAGGGTCGGAACGTCTCGAGCACTCAAGTCACGGATGTCTGTCAAAAGCTAGGAAGGGTGGCAAGGATCGTCGGCTGCTTGATGAGCTCGCTACCATCGTCCTCTATCAAGCGAATTTCCGAGACAAGCCTCAAGTCCCTCGTCTCCTCCCTTGTAGAAGCCTATGACTCCCTGCTACCAAGCCTAGTCCCGTCTGATTCCAAGGGCTTGCATGGAACTGGCTTGAAGCTCCCTCGTGCGGAGATATCGAAGGAAGATTGGAGATTCCATTGGCTCCACGCAAAGGTAGAGATCTTGGAGGCAACATGGGCGATCTTGGAAAGGCTGCAGGCCCCAGCTGTCTCTCCTTCGAGGGCTCCCACTGGAAGTGGAGACAGTGGATTCCCCATACTCCTATGCCTGGAGCCTTCGGAAGGGCAGACCGGAGAGGCTCATGTTCACAGCGAAGAAGATGACTCGTTGCTTTCAGTCCCGTTACTTGTGGATTTGTCGAGGGCCTATCCTTTTGCAGATGAATTCTCGCAATCTCTCCAAGGTGATCCGTCAGGGAAGCGAATCCTGTCCCTTCTGGACAAGGAGAAGGCGTACTCGGACCGGAGGGAAGATCACGCGAAGGCAGGTCGTTTCAAGGGCCCGGCATGGTCAGCCCTTGGCAGCGTCTTGATCTCGAACGCGAAAAGCTCAGGCGATGCCGTCATCACGACCGGAGACCAAGCTCATTACGAACCCGATCCTTCCATCATCAGTGTGGTCGATTCCATTTTACCTCACATTGGTATCTCCAAGTTGAAACGCATTTTATCGAAACCTTCCTTTCGCGGCCAGGAGGTGGAACAGGTCGTTCAACGGCTTTTGGAAGGGGACCAAGGTGAAGAATCGGACGGCTCACAAGGTAGAGTTAGCACGACGGCGATGACGGACGAGGAGGCGATGGTGAACACAGGACAGGTCTCGTGGAAAGAAGAGAATTACCAACCACCAGCGCCAACAGCTGTCCCCCAAACCAAGAATGTTGCCAAGAGGGCCAACATCTTTGATTCTCAACCTTTGGACCTCTCGAAAGCCATGTGGGGAAAGAACAAGGCAGACTCGGGCAGCGACGTGGCGTTGAGAGGAAGTCAAGTCGTTGGCGGTCTAGATTCCGATCTGAAGGCTGCCATCATCGCAAGGGCCGAGGCTGAAAGTGAAGGGGAAGAGGAATGGAATCCTTTCTCGGAGGTTCGAGCCAAAGATGTCGGTTTCGAGGAGGAGTTGGAGGATGGCGAAAGTTACGATGGAGCCCAGGCTCGCCACACGGAACCCGACGGCTTGCACCGCAGGCAAGGATTGGCAGCCTTGGGAGGCCCCAGGGCGAACGCGAGCGAATTCATCAGGCTCCGAGATAGTGAGGAGAGCTCAGAGGATGACGAGGTGGAGCCTGAGGGTCGTCATCGCAATGCTGAAAGCGGCGGCTCCGTTGGTGGGATGGGCCAAAAAGAGGCAGGGGGAGCCGAGGCGGAGAGGGAAGCGGAACGAACGCTGATCCGATTCTACTCGAGAAATGGACCGGCGGCTTTCGAAAAGGACCCATCCTCGAGGAAGAGCGCTTTGAGGAAGGAGCTCAAGGCGGAACTAATAAAGGTCGGCGGAAGAGGTTGGGACGATGGCCTGATCGAGAGCTGGGGCACCATGTTTGAGAGAAACGTGAGTGGCTGTCTTCACCCCTTCCCTTGATCGGATACAACCTTGACCACGTTTGACGGCGGCCTATGCTGACCTTCTCTTACTTTCCTGCTTCATGGATTTCTTGGGGGGGTGGGGGAAACGATGTGGCCTACTCCAACAGCCAAGGAAGGAAAAGCTCCTGGCATCGGCCAACGACCTATTATCAGGCAACCCCAACAGACCTAGGCATCATACAAAAGCGGCAGTGGTGGTCCACGAGGACGACGAATCGGATCAAGGTAGCAGCGGCAGATTTGGCCCGGACAAAGGCAGAGGAGGTAGGATCCTGAGAGGCGGTGGTAGAGGTGGAGGAAACCCTGGCCGAGGGGGAAGAGGAGGTGGAGGTGGAGGGGTAGGAGGAGGAAGTGGTGGCGGTAGTGGTAGTGGGAATGGAAGAGGCGGAGGACACAGCGGCAACGACCGAAGTTTGAAGCAGAAAGAGAAAAGGGGTAACCAGGCTAGGCAGAGAGGGTTCGACAGGAAAGCTGCTCGAGGTGGTGCGGGCGCGGTGATCTGATTCTCGTACCTAGCTCGTGAGAGAAATCCCAGCTGTCCAAGCACTGTCCCACGTAAGAGAGGAGGGCACATCCATTCTTCATTGACTGTGTTTTTTAATAATACAAGGGACAAGGTTTCTTTTTTTTGGGGGGGAGGGGGACACCAGGTGGAGAGGGGTGTGAGAGTGTATGTGTGAAGAGTTGGCCGATCCGAATGCCCACCTCTTTTCTTCTTTCCCTCGCGTACTCCTTGCCCTTAAATCCCGAGGAGCCGTGAGAGGATGAGATCCTGCCAAATGCTGTTAGGATCGGCAGGGCGTAGGGTGTTGGAAAGGAAGGAAGGGAAAAACGAAAGCGGATATCGCGAGGCAGGGTTGCAAAGGACGAAAAAGAAAAAAAAAAGAAAAAAAAAGACAAAAAAAAAGGGAAAAAAAGGAGCTGTAATGAAGGAGAAAAAAATGGATCTCCTACTTTCCCGATCTCACTTCCTCCTCTCACCACCCCCGTCAGAGCTCTCACCACCACCGCCGCTCTTCTTGGCGACCTCGTCCTTGACCAGCTGTTCGATCCTGATCTTTTCCCTGTCGACGGCCGACATCATGGCCTCGGCCTTCTCCCTTCGGAACTGTCCGGTAGACTCCTTTCCTACCCTGTTGAGGAGGGTGTACCGTTTCCTGGCCGAGAGGGGTCGACAAGACTGAGCTACGATCCTGTCACCCACCGAGAGGGTGGATTCCGGGTCGTGGACCAGGTACTTCTTGTGCCTGAGGTAGGTCTGGTGTAGGTGGTGGGAGGTGAGGCGTGGCGTGAGAGGGAAGGAGGTGAGGATTCGAGCGTGAAAACGTAGGGGAAGAGTTGGAGAGGAAGTCAAGCACGTTCAGCGTCGGGATAAAGAAAGGGAAGGGGAAGGAAGGAAACAGAGGGAAGAGAAGTTCCAAAGGAAGGTTCTGGTGCGAGCCGAACCAACCATCCCCACATGTATTACTCACCTTCAAGAGCTTCGGATGAGTGATCCTCCTCTCTACCGTCATGGTCACCGTCTTGGCCATGACGCCGGCCTTGGTCACGATCCCCGATAGAGTGTTGGCTGGCATGGTTTCTTCCTGGCCTTTCGAACTTGGGATTTATGAGACTTCCTCTTGAACCCCTTGACTTTGGTTGATTCCCTTGGAAGGATGGACGAAGCTTTTGTGAGCTTACGTTACGAGACTTTGGAGGGTGTGCTGTTAGTTGGGAAAGAGATGGAGAAGGTAGACGGATGTAGAGAGAGGGAGAGGGAGACAGAAGGGTTTCTCGGGTTCCTTCCTTGGTTCCTTCCTTTCTTCCTCACGTGACTCTACAGTCGAGGTGTGACCCGATCGGGTGTTTTTTGTCCTTGCCCCGATGGAAAACGATCGTCCGTGCGTACACGGTTCCGATCTCTTCTCCACAAAGCGCTTTCTGACGCAAGAGCCAGACTGAAGAAGGCGAGCCTGGCTGTGCCTTTCTCACCACTCTCGCTTCTCCCCTCTCCCCTCGATCTCTGTCGTACCCTTCCCACCATCTGCCAACCACCTACTCTCAAGCCATCCCTTTCTCTTGTTCTCAAAGAGGGGATCTCTCTACCTTCCAAGAGCCGAAGGAATAGCAAAAGAAGAAAGGCGAATCCAGCATTACAAGATAGCCGGAGGGGGGGGAGTTTCGTCCACCAGGCTGAGGACTCCCATTTCAGCTCCAACTTCTTCATAGGATATGTCCGAAGATGATATCAGGTAAGCTTCAAAATGTGAAAAATCACTCGATCTGCTTCGGGTTGGATCCTTTGCTCTATCTCCGTCATCGTTCTCACGTCCGATCGGCTCTTTGAGTCAAACGCTGATCCTCCCCTCCCCTTCCATGACTTGCTTCGTCCCTCTCGCTCCGCACTCGACAGTCAGATCGTGGCCATATCCGGTTGCTCCGAGACACGTGCTAGGGCTCTGCTAGAGGTGAGTCTTTTTTGGGCAACCTGTGTTGGAGTCTCACTGAAGGAGATGGACTCTGACATCGTGCCTGCTTTCACCCGTTCCCACATCTACGATCGATTGCTTCAACCAGAGGAACAATGGCAATCTGGAAAGGGCCCTCAATACGGTTTTCGATGAACCCTCGGTGAGTTGAACCATCGTGATTGCCCCTCCTTTTCAACCGCAACGGTGCACCACTCTCTCCGGACACTCATCAGTGCATCGGTCTCTCTACCTTCGATGCTGCTGGAGCCAGTCGGGGGGTCCAGATCCAATGTCGGCCGTCACGAACTGGCAGTCAACCCAGAATCAAGCTCCCCTGGATCCGGCATCCTTTGATGCTCACCAGTCCTGGTCTCAGACACCTCCTTCTCTGAACCAGAGTCACTCTACTGCCATCGCCCCGAGGCCTGCCGAGTACAAGGGAGGATGGCAAGGTGGGCCTAGTCAACCTTGGGGCTCGGAAAGCTACAGGCCTTCTGGTGAGTCTCACAGTTATCCAATAATGACGCCGGGATCTCAGTGGGTATTGGTATGAAGGCTTGACGGGCCTGCACACCTCTGTCCCTCCCTTTCCCGTCTCTTCGTCTCGTGACGATCGACAGATGTGATCGACTTGAGTGGAGATCAAGATGAAGATCTCAAAAGGGCAATGGCAGCTTCTTTGGCTGATCAGCAGCCGTATGGTGGCGACCAGGACCATACGCAAGGTTTCGTTGGTCCAATACAACAGCACGGGGTGAGTGAGAGCAAGGTCAAGGATCGTCGTGTCGTGAGACGAAAGGGGGATCCGAAGACGAATGGAGGGCGGGAGGATGAGGGGATCACCAGTGCAGCAACCCCAGCCAACTCCCACGGCCACAAAAGACCTCAGATGTCTCCTCAGGATTCAGACACGGATCTTTACGAGCCGCCCCGTGGATCAAACGATGGGGCGGTGGGCATCCCTGCCTCTCGTTACTCTCTGCGTGCGAGGGACAAGATCTCCAAGCCGCAGACGGACCAAGGGCTGGTGAAGGCTGTCAGGTCGATTCGAGAGAAGGCGACAAAGACGTATGGCAGGCGGGCGAAGAGTATTCGGAAGAGATCGAATGCCAACAACTGGGACTGGGTGGGCATCACTTCGTCTTCCTCTCCCCTCCCTCCCTTTCATCGGTCACCTCCCGCCTCGCACAAAGAATCCGATCAACGCGGTCCGACGTTCGGATTCCTCATCTTTCATCGGCTTGAATTCTCTCCCTCGCTCTCCCTTACGGCCCTTTTTCGGGTTTTTTTCCCGACCGCTCGTCTACTGAAGCTTTCGCGATCAGTCTGTCCATCTTCGAATCTTTCCTTTCATGATCACCGTGAACATGGAATTGACTCTTTCTGCTCCCCCTTTCCCATCCACTTTTTCATCTTCCGCATCCTCTCTATCCTTCCCCCCTTTTCATCGAAGAACGAGCCCTCCACTCTTTCTGAAGACGAGCAGATACGGCAAGCCTTGGAGGCCAGCGTGCAGAGTCATAATTTGGGTCAAGGGGGCACGGCTGGGAACGAATCCCAGGGGACTCTGTTGCCCCCTGGTCTCGAGCTAGGCGATCACAGCAAACGCCAATCAGGGCAGCCCGTCACGCTGGTTGCGCCTTTCGCCTCGATCGACATCGTCGCATCCCTACTCCAGGCCGTCTACGCTGCCGATCCGGCTAGGCTCGCCTACCTATCCTACCAGCCCGCCGATCGGAGACCTACGGATCTGACCGACTACTGGAAAGGTGTAGGCCCCTCGAGCCTGATGAGTCTGTCGGATCGGGGAATGGACGACATGGACCACGCCCGTCGGATCGCCGTCGATTTCACCCAGCGCCTACAGACGCTCTTCGCCTTCATGAACCTAAGCGAGAGGTCAGGGTGTCTGATCAGGGACGTTGCCTCGCTCACCCCGAGCAACATTGTGACGATGGGTGCAGAGAACGCTCCGCCTTTCCGGATCGCAGCCCTGTACATCGACAGCCTGGTAACGACCTTTGTGGAGGCCGTCAGATTGCAGGCCGAAATGATCTTTTCGCCACAGGCCCGAGTGACTCCCGATAGCGTCTCTTTGGAGCAAGCTCAGGCTCAGTTTATCAATCAGATGGCGAGGTGAGTGGGAAAAGCGGATTGACCCGGAAGCTTTGGGCGCGAGTGAGGCTCACCTCGAGTTGGAACTCTCTGCAAAGTCTGGGATCATCCAAACCAAATCGATCCGATCTTGATTTTTCTCCTTCTTTTACTTTCTGTTTCCCTCACTTCATACCTTTTTCGCTCGCTTTTTCCCTTGCTTTGCGCTCTTACCAACTTCCCTCCTCTTTCAGCATCTTCCAATCAAGCGGGGCGACCGCATACTCTCGGTCTCCGTCTGACGTTGGGCCGACGCAGGACGTTAACGTGGAGTCGGATCCCAATGGAATCCCCGCACCGGCCAGTGTTCCTGTCGCACGAAATCATATCAATCTGGTTCACGACTCTGTCAACGCGGATGTGACAAGCTGCCTCAGGGCCTCACTCTGCAGCGAAGGCCAAGGCGCTCTGTTGACCGAAGCGGCGAGCGTCTTATTCATGACTGTGGAGCACAGGTCCTTCAACATGGGCCAAGGCGAGCAGCTGGAGCCCTTCCAGGTTGAAGATCGGATCTTCTTGGATCCGTTCATGTGGAGCAGGAGGAAAGGCCTTAGCCTCGACACGGAGAGCATGGACGCCGATCTGATGGAGAAACTGGAAAAGATCAAGGTTCTCGAGGCGAGGAAAAGGAGGTTGGAAAGTGGCGAGATTGGAAATGGGAACAGCAAGGGCTCGATCGAGATGTTGAAGAGCTCGTCGAGGTACTTTGAAGAAATGGCGCGGGGGAGCCAGGATCCGATCCGTGACGCCCTTCAAGCCGAAGCCGGGCCGAGGCTGAGGAGGATCCTTGAGGCGCTCGAGCGCGAGATCAAGGGCATCGATCAGAGCCTGGAGCGATACCGCCGGGAGGTGGACGAGAAGAGGAGGTCGATCAAGCAGGCGGCCAAGTCGGAAGCTTGCCGACCCGAGTGGCAGACGCTCGGCTACGATCTGAAGGCGGTGCTGGTTCACGAATCGAGGCGGATCTGGGCATACGTCAAGCAGAAGAGGAAGAGCGACAGCCCAAGGAAGGAAAGGGAAGAGGCGTGGTGGAAGGTATCGGGGACGAGCTCGACGCCAGTGGAGGGTGCGGAGGTGCTTGGCGACAAGGTCAGCACGGCTTCGTCCGGAGTCTTCTTCCTCTGCTACTCGAAGAGCGTCGAGATGGGTGAAGACGAGGAGGAGCCTTGCCCAGAAATGATCAGGGTGAGTTTCGGACTCGGATCCATCGCCTCGTTCTCGACGGTGTCTATCTCGAAGGAGCGAGGCGCTTGTCGACGACTTTGCACACCGTCGCGCCGCGCCTTTTTCTTTCTTTCTATCTCTCTTTCTTTCTCCCATCCCTGCCTCGCTTCATCCCTTTCTTTTTTACCCCCTGCATCCCTTTCTTCGACGTCTAACCCCATCTTCTCACATTCGCCTCCACCTTCCCTTCTCTTATTCTTGGATCGCTTGCGACGCGACGACGCAGGGAGTGATCGACGAGGACAACGTCATGCTGGAGTCGGAGTTGATGTCGATGGTCAGGTCGACCCTCGCCTCACCCTCGACAAGCGAGATGGGAACACCGCTTTCGGATGCAGGAGGGGCGGAGAGAAGGGAAGGAGGGCCGCCTCGCATCTCGACCACCACGGACGCGTGGAGCACGCCGACGAGATCGGACACTTTGATGAGCGAGTTGGGTCACGGGGATGCGGGAGAGAGGCAAGGGGGAGGAAGGGGAGGGTCGGAGGAGGAGGTGCTTGCAAAGGAAAAGATGGAATCGGAGGATGGGAGCGACAGGATGGCGGAAGACGTCGTCATGTCTTGAACGTAGACGAGGGAGAAAAACGCGGGGGGTCATCGGGACGGGAATTTCAAGAATGAGAGGAGGATCGCGAATGTATGCGCTCTCGGAGGCTGGATGGACAGATTGGTAGAATCACAGAAAGAAGGGGGAGATTCATCGACGAACCGACGAAACTTGACATCGTCGAGTTTGGGTATGTGCTGAGTGCGAGGGGGAGAGAGAGAGGGAGCGAGAGAGAGGACCGTAAAACAAGAACTGCCATGGTGGTGAACCATGAGGATCCGCAATGGTGACCGCGTTGGAAGGGGCGTCGCGAAACGCGCGCGCGCGCGACGTAGGGCAAGGCCAGTTCGTTGTCCTGCGTTCATAGCCGCCGCCAACCTCTCAAGGAAACGCAGGCAAGGACGACGCCGTTCTCAGTTGGAGTTTGAGTTTCTTCGTCGAAGAAAGGACCTCGAGACGAACGATGGCTAGGCCTGCCTTCTCCCTGCCATAGGATCTTGGGAGCGTTTGAAAGATAGGGGGTGGGTGGGGTGAGTGTCAAGGTTGAAGAGAAAAAGGGGCGAGGGGCATCAGCAGAGGCGGGTCAACTTGTTACCATGTGACTTGCGTCTGGGAAAATCCAAGATGTGCAGTGGTATCTATTCCGATCGGGGTAAGATCGGGCCCGACCCCCTTCCTTTGAACACTTTCGACTTGCCCCTCGATCTGTGCCCCCCCCCCCCTTTTTTCCTTTCCTTTCCTTTCTTTTTTATTTTTTGTATTCGGTTTAACCTCGAGCTCCCCACCGTCGTCCCCCGCCCGCCCGTGCCTCACATGTCGCAACTCGCTGCTAAGAGCCTCTCTCAAGCTCGCTCTCACTCACTCTCTCTATCGTCGTTCTTCTGCCATCCACCATCCACCATCCACCATCCACCATCCACCATCCACCATCCACCATCACCTGCCAATCCTTCCCCGCCTCTCCCCTTCCCTCTTGTTCCTTCTCCTACTTCTCTTGCCTATTTCACGCTACCATCACCAACTCGTTCCTTCCCAGCATACCAACGTTCACCCTCACGTTCCCCTATCCTCGTTTCCACTACCCTTGCATACACACACGATTAGCACCCTTTTTACGGCTCAGGAAGTGCGCCCTCACCTCTACGAACTCACCTCTGTCTCACTCGCCCACATCATTGCTCTAAAGAAGTGTGCCCACACCCGATAACCAACAAAGAGGTCACCTCCAACCAAGCCGCCGATCCCCGTCTGCATACACGAACCCCGAGACGCTTTCAGAAACGAGAAGGAACAAGGAGGTTGAAAGGAAAGAGGGAGGAAGAGGGGAGAAAAAGTACGTAGGTAGGTAGGGGTCTTCACTTTTGCGCCCAAAGATCCTTACCCTCTAAAATCCACTCTCCACTCCCACTCCCACCTCTTCCGTAACAGCCGGATCAACTTTCATCGAATGAACGACCCTACCATGCATTCAAGCTTGCAACCTTGAACACCAAAATCTCATCGCTTCGGCGTCGTCCAAGTTCGAGACCCCATCGCCTCTTTCTTTACGTCCCTACCTCTCTCTCTTCTTCACCATCATCCACATCGTTCCACCTTCTCGTTTCTTTCCCCTCACTTCTACTCATACCCGAGGTGGCAAGCAGCACCTCCGATCGCTTTCGAGGAAGAGAACCCCAATCCAAGCATCGCAACGGGAGCCAGGACAGCGATTTCTCGATCGCGATCGCGGAGACTTCCCCTCTCCCCTAACCCCATCTTATCCACATCGCCAACTATCGCTTGACGACTCCACTCTACCACCTCGACGCTGGTTCCGTTGACGACAGACGCCTCCAGTGCTAGCCACCCAGATCTTGAATACGAACTCGTATGAGTTCTGCTTTCTGATCTCGAAATCCATCCAAAGCTTCCCTTCGGCGAACCTATACGTCGATAAAGAAGGCAGAAGCAGAACGAAAAGAGGGAAAAGAAAAGGCAAACGAAAGCGTGAGAAAGAAGCAGAGGGGGAGAAAAAGGGAAGGGGAAAATGGCCCTTTCACCCAACGGCCAAACGGTCACCACGCCGAAGAAGACGAGGGAGAACGGTCGCGATCTTATCTCGCCGGCTTCCACTTCCACCACCTCGTCCTCCTCCAACTTGGGGACTCCTTTCAGCGATCGGTCAAACGTCTCGGATGTGGAGACCACCAACTGGAATGCGGTCAAGATGCTCGCCAGCAAGTACGGCATAACCTTGAGGAGCTGCGAGGACCTGCAAGGAAGTGTGGGTGTCGGCTCAGGCTCACAAATGGTTCTTGGTCGAGGTGGTGGCGACGCCAGCACCGGTGAAAAGCTGGGCCAGTCCGAAGACGAGCCCGAGGATCTTGGTGTCGGAACACCCTTCACCATCACGGCGACACGGTTAGAAGGCGGTAGGATCATTTATAGGTTCAAATGGCGCGGTGGCGCCATGTCTGAGGCTACAAAGGCTGCCAACTCTCCCGGGAACGACGGGGAGCAGCGTAAGGTTCGAGGACTGGCTCATGACCACACGTCACAGACTCAAAGGGCAGGGCCTATGAACACACGCCAAGATGAATCCTCGACCGAAACATCCCCTGGGCTCGGCGCCTCAAAAGCTCAGCAGGGCGGCAACATCTTTCGCAAGTCGAGCGCCGGGCTCATGCTAAAAGGATCCAGATCCATCCCGGCGCTTAAGACCAAATCCTCGAATCTGTTCCATCGGAACCCGTCAGCAGAGGGCACGAAGGGCATTGATAGAAACCACTCGAGTGCCGATGCTGAGCCTCAGCCTGAAAGAGGATCTGGAGCGAGAGTCGTGGAAAGCGACGCCACCGCGAGGGATACTTTCCTCGGATCGCCTTCAGGCTCTATGATGATGGGCGGCGCCAAACCAAGCACCCTTTCGTCGGTCGCCATGACGAGGGCAGAGAGCTCACCCGTAAAGGGCGCGCATGCCAACAGGAGTGGTAGGCTTCAGGGGGGCGATGTGCTTGGGGCCCTCCTTGGTCTCAGATACGAAGAGATGTACGCTTCGCCTGCGGCCAAGCAGGGCTCGGGCGCCGCCCAGATGTTCCAAAGCGCAGACTCTGTCGAAACCTTGAACTCAGCGAAGGGGAAAGGCAAGCAAAGGATGGCCTCGGTCGACAGCGGCGCTTCGTCTCATACGCTCGAATCCATTTCGTCATCGAGCGGAGTCGTTGGCCTGAACGGAGGGGACTTCCGACATCCGGAGCGAGATCGGCCCTCGGACTCCAGAGATATCTCTCCCTTCGGCCAAGAGATTCTGATCCATACGACCGCCTTCCGAAAAGACTCCAAGGTATTGGAGGCCTCAATCAAGAACGACCAGATTCCGACCGTCGTCTTAGCAGAGGTGGTCAAGGATGAAGAGCCACCGCTCCTACCAGACTTTGACTTTGCTTCGGATCACATCAAGCCACCCCGGCTGAGGCAATTGCGAGAGGCGCAGTCGTTCGAGTCCACTGGCTCGAGCGCCACCCTGAAAGCAGCCGAAGAGGGTGTCGATGAAGCCATGGGCAACACTTTGATCAGCCGATACCCGCCCGCTATCCTCCCACACCTCCACAGAAGGAGCGGCTCTGGTCAGGATGACGCATTCATCTTCGACGTGCTCCAGCACTATTCTTTGACTGGCGAAAACACAGACCAGCCGAGTTCCTTTCCGCCGGTCTCGAACCTCGCTACGACCAGTCAAGCACATGGTAGATCCAACTCGGGCGACTTTATCGGCACCTCCCTTTCCCCAAGTGCGAGCGGAATCGATCTCTTCGAGGACGTCAACAAGCACTCGTCCGCTCAGGCCCAATCAACGACAGTCTCCGCTGCTCCTGGTGACGATCCTCGATTTGCTCTCTGGGCCGTCAGGAAAGGTGGAGCTTTGGTCGTCTCCGGCAGGGACGGGAGTGCCGATGCTAGGCACTCTCTTAAGCTCGATTCCAACTTCAAGAGCGCTTACGGGAACGCGTCCTCATCCGCAGCAGATGCTTCCACCGGCATCATCGGCAGCAGCAAGCACAAGAACGTCAAAGCAGCCGGGGGCTCAAGCTCGTATGACGTGTCGAGGCTCTCGACGGGCCTACGGTCAAAAGAGGAGCGCGTACCCCCGCCAACTAGGACGATCTCGGCAGGAGCACCAGATGGAAAGAGGGACCTGTTTGCTTCGGGCAAAGCCATTCTTCTGGCTGCGACAGCCACGCGCCTCGTCGCCGAGCTTACATCCGAGATCGACAATCGGTTGCTGACCGACTTCTTCTACACGTATCGCGCCTACCTCGAACCTATCGAGCTATTGCGTCTCCTGACGCTGCGATTCGAATGGGCGCTTGCGGAACCAGCCTCAGCCCATGATGAAGCCAGGAGGCGGATCGTCAGAGTCAGGACCTACGTCGTTATCAAATTCTGGCTTCAACATCACTTTGAGTTCGACTTCCTGCCCTCGAGAGAGCTCAGGAAGGGTCTGACCAACTGGTTGAATAGATTGGCCAATGACCCACGGTTGCCTTCGCGGCCTGCCGATTTCAGCATCGTCAAGTCGCTCAGGAAGATTGTCAGGGGGCTCAAGGAGAGGTACTCCCAAGGTGGCGTTGGAGGGCTACTGATAGGTGAGGGCGGAAAGATTCTTCGCGGTGAATTTGACGGTGGCGAGAAGCCATGGGGAACTTCCGGAGGAAGCGGAACCCAATCGAGGAGGGAATCGGCCTCAGAGTACAAGGATTCGGCTGGTGATGCCCAGTCGCCTCAAGTGGGGGAGGATGTTGACCTGGAATTCGGTCCAGGGAGTCCAAGGGATGACGCCATCGTCGAGGCGGCAACCATAGCTGCCAAGCGACATTCAGTGCACGACGAGTTGACACGCATTTCCGAGCTCGGCCCACCTCTGGAGCCACTCGGCATCGGATCGAACCGCATCCTCACCCCTAGGCAGATGGCTGCTCCATTCTCGCCCTCGTCCCACACCTTGAGCATCCAAGCGCCGCCACCGCCGCTCCCCCACTCGCACAGCGCCATCTCGAGGGTCTTCGTCAACACTGTTGGGCGCCTCTCGAGGTTCAAGAGGGTCCTCGGAAGTCGAGGAACGATGATGCCCAACCCCTTCCCGGGATCGAATGAGCAGCATGCTGAGGGGCTCGAGTTTGAGGCCAACGACTCGGGCGACCTTCTCTTCATTCGCGGCGGTCTTGAGAGCTTCATAAACCATTTCAACTTGGACACTCGCGATGGGGGCGCCCGCAGTGGGAGGACCGCTGCGGAGGCTGGCCTTCCGGAAGAGGACGAGGAGGGAAGTGAGGGGGAGGAGGCGGCGAACGAAACGGACCCAGATGACCCCAACTACCAGGTCTCAGACTCGACAGGGCAGGAAGAGACGCCCAGCCTAACAGCGACGTCGGCCAAGACCAGATCCACACCGGCTAGCTCGATCGACCTCGCCCGAAGCTCGGCGTTAGTCTTCGACGATGATGAGGACAAGCCAGAAGCTGGATTGGGGATCGCGGGACTCAGTATGGATCGATCCGCAGACAGCGGCGAGTACGGTCCTTCGGCTGAGCCCGTCTTCGATGGGATGACTCTCAACCTTGACGTCCTCAGCTCCTCTGCCCAGGTGAAAGCCGATCGTTACCCTGCCAGAACGAAGGAGCCGCTGCATCACTACACCAGTGACCAGACTCTCAGATCAATCTGCACGCTGGAGAGGCCCACGAAACGCGGCAGCCCGCCACACACTGCGTCGAGGGAGTCGGCTGGTCGATCGTTCCTGAGGATGTCTACGGGCTCAATCCAGTCGATACGGCCAAACATTGTCCAACTCGACGACATCGACCTCTCAAGCGACGAAGATGACGGTGCCGTGAGGAGAGCTCTAAGGCGCCTCCCCGGAGCTAGAGATCTGCGAATGGCGAACAACATCCGCGACTTGGAAGCGCTCCCGAGGAAGAGCCTGGACTCCCTCTCCAACGCTTCTCTCGGTATGGCTTATGGCAGGGCTGCAAAATACAGCTCGATGTCGGGCACGAGCCTGTATGGGCGCCCGCTGAGCATCGATGACTCTGCCTTGCAGGTCCCCTCTAGGCCTGTCATAGGGCTGCTGCAGTCAGACCTCTTAGACCCGGACGAGGCGCTGAAAGGCTACCAAATCGTCGAAGGGTTCGAGCTACCCGATGAGGCTTTCGAGAGTGACGAGGAGCCCGGAGATGCCGAGGCCGCTCTGAGGAGGCTCGAGGGTTTCATAGACGAAGAGAAGCAGAAAGAAAAAGCGAAGAAAGCTGAGACTTGGTACCTGAATTCGATGGTGAGGAGGAAGGAGAAGAACAGTGCTGTTGCGGGCTCTTCTGGAGAGCCGGGCGACAGCGTTGAGGGAGTCCAGGCGAGCGCTTCGATCTTGCGCAGGTCGACCACCAGCACGCTCAATGACGGGGCCTTTGCTGATCACGAGGATGACCATGAGGACGAGAGCGACCTGCCAAGCTCGGATGCACGTATGTCGCAGTCGCTCGCACCTGATGGGCGTTTGGAACGAGAGGGTGGCTTGGAAGAAGCGGCGGCGGTCGGGATCGAAGGAAGTGGAAGGAGGAGGTCATCGAGCATCATGTCGGCCAGATCCAATTTCGACGCTCAACGCTCACCTCCGCCTTCCTCGATCCCCCGATCCACGATCGAGAGCGTCAAAGTCAAGACTCCACCCACTGTCCCTGCCCCTGCTTCCACGTCCGCTTCTACCCCTGGCGGCAACCAGCCTTCGAAGCAGGCTCGAAGGCCGATCTCGTTCAAGCCTCAAGCCTCGGCCCAGGGTGGTCGATTCGGCAGGGCTCCACCGAGCGGCAACTGGGCCCAGATCCAGGCTGTGCACCAGGCTAGGGCTTTGGATAGGTCGAGCAAGCTCGACATGTGGAACCTACCTCCTGTCCACCGCTCCTTCCTGCACGCCTTCAAGTCCGAGGTGATCGCTCACCAGCTGACGCTGATTGAGGCCGAGCTGTTCAAATCGCTTAGCTGGGACGAGCTTGCGGGATCGAGGTGGAAGGAGAGGAAGAGCAAGGTCCAGGTTCTGGACTGGGAAAGCTTCTACCAGTCTCGGGTCCGTGAGAAGCTCGAGTGCCAGAGCAAGGGCCTGATGTACCGTGAGAGAGCCGTCGAGGCGATCGTCGCCCGGTTCAACCTGACCTGCAACTGGGTGGCTTCCGAGATCGTCCTGACCCAGAACCTGGACGAGAGGGCGGCGCTGATCGGCAAGTTTATCAGGATCGCCTTCAAGTGCTACCGTCAATCGAACTTTGCCTCGATGACCCAGATCGTCTTTGGGCTCCAGTCGCCGTGGGTCGAGAGGCTGAGAAAGACCTGGTCAAAGATTGGGCTCTGGGAACTCCGGGTGCTCAAGGACCTCAAGGCCTTCACCAACCCGAGCAAGGGCTTCAACACGCTGAGGAACGCCATGCAAAAGATGGTGGCCGACAATGGGCTCGAGGATCTAACCAGTTCCAACTCGACCAATCGATTGCCGACCGCGTCCGCATCCGCCGCAACGGCCGGTGGTGTGGCGAGGCAACAGGGCGGCAACATGAACCGAGCCTCACCCCAGTACAAGGGAGGCAGGTTGAGCAACAAGCCCGAGATCAGGATCTCGGACGGTGCGGTGCCTTTCTTTGGCCTCTTCTTGGGTGACCTCTCGATGAACGACACCCTGCCGAGCTACCTGGACCCATCGTCGCCCAACACGCGCCTGTCGCCGTCCTCGTCCCAAAACGAGGCCTCCAAGCCGAGGAAGCTGGCCCGGCTGGCCGATCCCAAGGCTTTTGACCACCTACCACCCCTGCCGCAAGGGGTCGAGTTGGAGGCGCTGGTGAATGTGTACAAGTACAGGGTGGTGGCGACAACGATCAAGACCATCCTCGCCTTCCAGGAGAGGACCAAGGCCTACTCGTTGGAGGCGGACGCCAACGCGTTCGTCAAATGCCTCAAGATCCGGTGCCTCATGGGCGAACAGCTGACCCAGTAAGTTCCTCTCTACCCTTCTTCCCCTTCATCCTCTCCTCTCCTTCCTTTTTTCGCTCCTCCCACTTGTGGTCTGAAAGTGGGATCATTCCGACACTCGCTCACCCCTCCCTCTCGTCCTGACCCCGTTTGTACAGGATCTCTCACATCGCCGAGCCATGAACTTGGACAGGATTCGGCGGGAACGAGAGCCGAATGTTGATTTCGGCCGGATGGTCTTGCGCAGAGCCTCTCCACTCACGTCCCTCTGTCACCTCTCCTCACTCTCTTTCAGCTCCACCGCCTTTCCTCTTCTATACCAGTTGATCTTTCCCCTCTCTCACGCCCGTCCCCTAGCTCTCGTCCCCATGTTTGTTCCTTCATCCCTTCCTGTATCATTTCAACCTTTCCATACTTTTTTTTTTTTTTTGGGCTTT
>KZ819931.1:0-34337 GCA_003144235.1 Violaceomyces palustris | reverse complement strand
ATAAGGGGTGGAGAATGCAGTCCTATGGACATGGTCAGGTCTGACTCTAATCTGCTCATAAGCATCTGTTGAGTCTAGCTTAGACCTGAAGGGTGCCCTGGCTACATCCATCCTGATGGTGTCTTGATCAGGGAAAGGAGTGAGGTCCTTGATGGTGTTCTCATTCCTTTCTCTTGCATCAATGACTGTTCTGATCTTGCCATTCTTTTTGGGGATGACCATGAGTGGCACAGCAGCAGGAACATTGGTCTCCTGCCACCAGCCTGCCTTGAGGTACTGGTTGATCTTCTCCAAGAGTGCAGGTTTGTAGGCATCAGCACACTTGGGGTACCTTGAGGATATTTTCTTTGATTTATCAATCAAGTGGATCTCATGATTGATATCCCTCAAAGGTGGGGGTTGGAGTGGGATTGGCCCCCATAAGTCTGCAGTAGACTCTGTCCAGGCTTCCCTTACTTTCTTCAGCTTGTCCATGGGGATATCAGGGTGGGAAGAAGCTGAAGTGGGTGGCTCTGCACTATTTGACAGCAGAGCCACTGAGGCTGCATGAACTAGTCAGGCATCCCCATGGGATGTCTGACCTCCAGCCTGTCCAGGAGGAGAGGCAGTGTAGGTGATTCTTCTTGTTGACATGTCAAGCTGAACACCATATTGACACATGTAATAGGTACCTAGAATGATATCATACCTGTCAAGGTTCTGAATATCAAAGTGTCTGAAGAGTTGCAGCTGCCATGCTTGACATTCACCATGGCAGCATGATTGATTTTGCCTCTAGATCCTGACAGTGCAAGCTGAAGGGGGGTGGGTTCTTCAAGCTTGAATGTTTTGATCTTATTGGTGGTGGCCCAGCTAGCAGAGAGGAGATCTGCAGTGGATCCAGTGTCAAACAAAGCTAAGGCATCATGTCCATTGATCTTGATGGTGCAGCTGAGTGGCTTGACAATGGCAGATCTACCACTGGGGACCCTGGTCAAGTCTCCCTTGGGTGGCTTGGCAGAAGCAATATTAATCTGTTGGAACTCTTCTGGTGGAGAGACCTTGGAGGTTCTGATGCTTCCAATCCAGCAACCAAGGTCATCCCCTTCAGAGGAGTCTTGGTCTTCAGAGATAAAAACAGCATGAGTGTGAAGACTATCTTCTTCTTCTTCCTTGTCTTCTTGCTCCTGGGACTGATCCTCAGGAAGATCTTGGAGTGGATCTTCCTCCCCTTCTGGGGTTGGCTCCATATCTTGTTCTTCTTCATGGAGGATCATGTTGGATATCAACTTTTGAGGACATGATCCTGCCCTGTGACCAAAGCCCTTGCTGTAGTTCCACTGGTCAGTAGCCTTGAGTCCTGGCTTGGGTGCTGGAGAAGAGAAAGTAGTGACCCTAGCTCTATCCATGGTCTGATTTATAGGAGCAGTAGGGGTTGGGGTAGTCCTAGGAAGAAATCTTGATTGATAAGGCTGAGGATGAGATGGCCTCTTGATCTGATGATGGCTAGGGTTAGACTGGCCCAGAGGGATCCTAGCAGTAGGCTGAGAAGACTGGGTAGTAATGGTCTTCCTAGAGTGCTCAAGGTACTTGTGAGCTCTCTCTTGATCCATGGCAGCAATGACTATCTGATCCCAGGTAGAGTAGTCAGCATCAATGCCTCTGTTGGCAATGATGGCAGTACTGATAGATGTCTTCAAGCCTTGAAGTAGCCTCCTATTCATGGTGATAGAGGAGGGAGGCTCAATCATCTGATCAGCAAGTCTCTTCAGGTAGGCTTGGAAAGAGTGGACATCCTTAGATCCTTGAGCAGCTTGGTCCAGCTTGTCAGCAGCATCATGGCTGAGTGTGTCAATCAAGAAGTGCTTCCTTAGACCAAAGATACTAGTCTTGAAGTCAATGGAGTGGATCCTAGGCATGATGTGTCTGTAGTACCAGTCCAAAGGTTCTCTCTCAAGGTATCCTCCAAGGAGCTGGATCTTGAGGAGATCAGGAGAATTACCATGAAGAGAAAAGTAGTGAATGATCTTGTGGATCCAAGTAAGGAATTGGTCTAGTCCTCCAGATCCATTCCATTTGTCTGGCTGATCAATCTTGAAGCCATACTTCTGGAGCAGGGTCTTGTCTCCAGAGGTGGAAGAAGGTTGAGGAGCTGCATTGGCAGTAAGGATCCTGTCAATCCTATGGTCCAGTCCTCCTCTGGATACAAAGGTCTGCTGAGTGAAGTTAGTGCCTCTGTCTGGAGTGATAGTGGGGTACCTGGGAGCAGGAGAATCATGATGAGCAGGGTGAGCCCTAGGTTGATGGGTAGGAGAAGATGGGTGACCCAAGAGTCCAGCCTTCCTGAGCCTGTCCTCATGAGAGATCCCATACTGACCCTGTGGATGAGCCCTAGGGGAACTATGATGGCTGAGGTTGGTAGAAGTATCCCTTCCAGCAGAGGTAAACCTCTGTCTCCTGAGCAGTTCCTCCTTAAGGAGTCTCATCTCAAGGAGGTTCTGGATCTCAGCTTCAGAGAGCTGAGAAATGGCTTCACTAGTCAAGGGTTGAGCCTGGACAGTGTTAGACTCTAGGCTCTGAGGCCTATGGTCTGTCAAGTGAGGCTCTAGGTTCAAAGACCTGAAGCCTGTCTGATGAGGCTCAAGACTCTGTGGTCTGTGGTCTATGTTAGCCATGGGGCAGACTCTCCTCCAGAGGAAGGGTCTATAGCAACTATTCTAGCCGAGAGAGCTCCTTCAGGAGGATCATCTGCTAACTGACTTCCAACCTCATGGTCAGATTCCCTGTGGTGATCACTTTAGAGGTTAGTCAGGAAAGGATCATGAGGGTGAGCATCAGGATAGTCTTCTTCACCTGGGAACACATCTTCCAAATGAGGTGGGATAGCCTTGCTCCTAGTCTCGTAAGTCATCTTGATACCTGATGATGAGAAAGACCTTTGGGTGATGCTGTTGAGCACTAAGTGGAATACTTGAGTGAAGTGAAAAAAGATGTAAGAGTTGGATCTCTTACTTCTATCCTGGTCCTGTGTCCTCTGGGCAATTCACTGGCTTAATCTCTTAGATTCCAGAAACTGCTACTTGGGTATAGGAGTAAGTGGATAAATGTGGAGCAGAAGAAGGAGAGAAGGAGAGAAGATGGGATGATATACCATGTGAGCTACATGACCTCAAAGATCCAAAGATCAGGTCAAAAGTCATCTTAGATCAAGTTACAGTATGTCAGGTAAGGTGTAAGGTCTCTGACTTTCTTGCCTTGCCTGCCTGGTGCTCATTCACCAGGCTTTGTTAGATGCTTGTGTTGAAGTTCCCTCGATCAATCCCTGCTCAGGCAATCTCCCAATCAGGACAGTCACGTGCAATCACCCGATCAGATCACCGATCTCGTCATGTGCGACATTGATCAAGACACCAAGTAAAATCGTGAAGCTGTCTACTACCACCACGACATCCTTACTTTCTGCCGCCGAGACAGTTCCAAATCACCGTTCTGTCCGCAGACACCCTCAAAACCATCACTCAGGAACAAACGAAGATCTTCTTCCTTCATTAGGGTCCTCAGGAGATCTCCGAGACAGAACAAGGTCCCTCTCCGCCAGGAATGAGGGTCTTGCACCCCAGAACCTGAACTCCGAGGATAAACGATACTGAGGTTCTCTTGACAACGAGTAAGCTAGGACATTGCGCGAACCTGTCTGCGAGTACTATGGGACAGTCAGAACAGGGATAGGAGTTCTTCCGCCCTGTCAGCTCTGAGGATTCAGGTACCTGACAAGAAGGCGGAAGATGTGAAGAACGACAGGAACCGCCATAGCAGAACTTGGCGATCCCTTTGCCTCTCCCCTTACTTTCCACAGCGAACGATGACCAGAACGATCATCACTAACGCAGACCTGTAGAAGACATAAATAGAGGACAATTCACCATCGTCAGAACATGGAATAATAAGGAATTTTCCCATCATCGTCGTTGCCGTAGTGTACCACTCCTTCTCTCCTCATCCCGATCTTATCCCGATACACTCAGAAGCGGATCTCCGTACTTTGACACTCTCGCTAGTCATCCCTCGATCACCCCTTCCTCGAACACATCCCTCTGCTCCCCAGACCTTAACCCGATTGAGAATTTCTGGATAGTTCTCAAAACAAGGGTATGTCCAGTCTGGCCCATCCTTACGAGCCTGGAGGAGTTCTTCATGATGGCAAGCAAGGTCTGGAATGAGATTGAGTTTGATATCATCAATGGTTGCGTGAAGTTGATGCAGCGACAGGTGATGATGCTGGCAGAGATCAAGGGAAAGAGCCTGAAAGACTGGCAAAAACCCTTTCTTCCCATCACGGCTGTCCTAGCATGTAGTATTACCATCACAGACAAGATCCGAGGCCTGATATGGGCCCAGAGGAGAGAGGAATGTGGGTGATCGAGGGTGTTGAGGGAGAAGTATGTTGTATGAAGTTTGACCGGCATGCCGACAAATGGTCGCGTGTCATAACATATGGTGGCCAGGTCTGTACGTGAAATTGCTCAACCCGTACTGGATCGACTGTAATATCGCTCTGATTCTCCGCACCTGCGATCGTCATAGTTCGCTGACGATTCCTGAAAAGACAGCCGCGAGCTACACACTGACCGACTGACTGGTTTGGGGGTGAGCCTAAACTATCGCCGCCGCCTTGGATAGCAATCTGCCAAAGACGATTTTCTTCTGCCAGTTCCAGGATCAGAGAACGATTGCACTTCCATCCTTTCTAGATTTCGAATTCCCAATTTACTCGTTTGGCCGCCGCCGAAACCAAAGCACGTATGGGGAATTCGTCTTAAGATGATGGCGGGAAGGTTGGGGGGGGGGGGGGGGAGAGAAGAACGATCAGAGGACAAGAAAAAAATGGAAAGCTTAACCAGCTTGCCGCACTTTCTCACCTTTATTTGCCGATCATCACCTTTTGTGACGCGGCTATCATCACAATACCACCACTCTCCATGGTTCCGAATCGTCGCGGTGTCTATTTGATGGCGCGTTGTCCAGGAAGATGGCGAGGAAAAAATGAATACGGGCGATGCAAAAGCAAAAGCGATCAAAAAATTGAGACCTTTCATTCGATTTGATTCTTCTATACCAAATTCTGGTCGCGAAATGCTCGAGGATAAATCCCGTTGAATCATCGTACCACACTTACAGTGACCGGTGTTCAAACTTCCGAAGTGATGAGTGACCCCATACAGGTCATAAATGTAAGGGGGCTGCTGGCTCTGACTTGTGGCAACTCCTTCAGTGATGGCACCGGGTGGCAAAGGAGGTGGCATGTAATTCGTTAGATCCAAAGATGAGGTAGGGAACGTGACCTGGGTATCTATCTTGTCCGTGAAGGGGCCTTTGAAACTGAAGCGTTTGAGGTGTATGAGCAAGACTTGGGGCAGTCGAGAAATGCTGAGTTTCTTAGTTGCTTTTCGAGGGCGTTTGCAGCGCGGGCAACGCCACGCATCCGACTTATCCATGATTTCCTCCCTTACGAAAGCATCCAGACATTGCTGCAGGGTCACACGATTCATGCCGCGACCATTAGGTATTGGCAATGAAAGGTACATGAAGGCATTGTAGGTGGTTGAGGTCTATAGAGGCAATCCATCACAGTTGTATTTTGGGAATAGAAGCAGGAGGAATGCGGCGTTTCATTTGAGAGAGCCATGTTTAGTTGGAGAATCATGTCTTCACCATTTGCCTTCATTCCAACAGCCCACGACTCACCTTGCCGCAGGTCAAGCAGGTCATCTTGTTGCGGAACTGGCCCTGGAACCAATCAACAATGAGGCTGTCATTCCTCATCCTGTAAATGCTCCATTCTTTGACGCTGGCTATTTGCTGGGGTAGGCTCTCGAGTTCGGCCTCTCTCTCGGGCGTCATCTCGATCGGTGCCGGCTTGTGTACTACGTAGTTCAAGTCCTCATGCAAGCCGTCCAGCAAGAAAGCCAAAAATTCTTGACTATCATGCTGATCTGAGCCTCTGAAGGCAGGAGCAAACCTTGCAATGGCCTCTCGAAAAGTTACGGGAGACACAAAGGTGTACTGCTCGGACCACATTACACGGACAAGCTGAGCAAAGGCTTCCGCTAAGGCTCCTTGTGTGCCCAGGGGGTTGACACGATTGATTGCCTGCTTATAAGAGCCATCTGTAGGTTAAAAAGGGAATCAGAACTCTCCCCTCTCCTTGTTACCACATTTTTGGTGATATGGAATATTGGCTTGGTGGCAGGGGATTTACCCATAATCCGGCTGCATCGGCTCGACATAACAAGTTTCGAACTTACCAAGAAGAAACCTAGCCAATGGAATTGTGGCACTAAGGCATTGCAAGGTCGAGTTCATGTAGCAGGAGTTACCGAGATTCTTGAGCCCTGTGAGTCCGATCCGGATGTCGTCTACGGCCGGGGGTCGCATGATGCGGGAAGTGGATGAGGGAGGGTGTGACGTCGATTTAGTAGAAGGCAGCCTAACGGCATGATCAGCGGGGGCCGTGGGCTGCGCAAACGGAGCGCCAGGCATTTGCAAAGACTGAGAAACGGCGTGGCCGCGATGACCTCGCATCGCAGAAGTTGGTGCGACGGAAGGAACAGCGGCTGGTGGGGGCTGCGGCGTGGGCAAGGTGGAATCTCTTTGCCTGAGTTGGGGATAATCAAACGATCCGGTCCCTTTCCGCGAAGGTGCGTCAACACGAAATGGCTCATTCATGTTGACACGCAGATTTTGAGCAGCTGCTGAACTTCCTGGCGACTGGTAGATTCTCGCGGGTATAGAAGGTGGTGAGAAAGACTGCAGAGACGCATTGAAACTACGAGTGTTTGAGGCCGTCGGTGGGGAGGGAGGCTGAGGATGATACCCCAACAATCGTTGGTCATTCGAGTCACTTTTCACCCCAGTTCCGCAAACAGGGTCATTGGCGAGACCACTTGACGATAGTTGGTAGATGAAACCTTGATCACCATTGACAAGTGATTGAGCCTGTCGTCGAATTTGCTTGACATCTTGATCTTCCTGGGGGACTTGCCCGTTTGTAGCTCCGATTCCACTCCCGTTCACCAACGTCGCTTCTCGATCGGTTTCCTGTCTGATGACACCTTTGCTGCCAACATTTTTGATCCAAGCCTCAAAGCCTCCGATCAAGACAACGGGCTGATGCTTCAAAGGTTTGCGGAATTCATTCTCATAGATGGCACTGACGACAACCCTGAGGTGATTTTGATCTTTGTCTGCCGAGCTTTGGCTCATGTCGCTCCCGGCGCGGGTTGGATGACCAAGAGACTTGGATCTTTGATCATAAAGAACAACAAGGTCAAATTTGTCCCTGTTTAAAAAGTCTTCCAGCTCCTGTTTCGGGGAAAGCAAAAGTTTATCTTCTATATCTGAAGAGGACATTCTGAGATGATTTTTTTTTTTAAAAAAAATAGTGAATCCATCAGCATTTGCATGCATTCAAGCGGGGTCCATCTATTCGAACAAGGTCAGGACTCACCCGGGCCGAAGAGTGATTGGCTCAATGCACACACCCTGAGCTCCTCGAATTCTACCTTCATCAGATTCTCTTCGACTGCGAATGTCTAACAGCAAAATTTGCAAGCCCATCTTTTTACCAATCCTAGGTACGCCGTCCTGGTCCACGAACTGCTCGTACCCCGGGTTCATGAAACTCCAGAGTTGTTCAACACTGAGGTGATTGCTCAGCGGCAGTTCTGGTTTGGCCCCGACGATCACTGACCTCGGTAAGGAATTTGGACGCTCAGAGGTAGAGGCTTCCTGCAAAGCATACGGCTCTCGCAAACTCGCCACACCATTCGCGCGAGATTTAGCAGGTTTCACTCCATCGCCCAGAGTCGTCGATGAATCGAAAGATTTTCCGAGGGATGGAGGCTCAGGTAAAGGCCGTTTCGTTCTCGTCGTCCCGACTTGCGAAGAAGCACTTTCGACTGGGTCCCATGCAGCGTTCGACGAGCCAGGCTTTATTGCTGACATGCCACCACCGCTGCGTTCAAAGTCGTGAAGGGAGGGGAAATAATTCTCGAAATCGGGCGTCTGGGCAACTTCTTTCTGGGAGACCACTAGAGAGCTCTGCCCTTCTTCAGGGTTTTCAATGCCCAGCTTGAGTCCGTTTCCACTCCTGCCGTCAGCATCACGCAAGGCGCTTGTCACGGCTTGCATGGAGAAGCTTTCATCCCCAGGAAGCTGCGGTGACGTATTTGCACCCCTAGGCACAGGTGGCTTCGGTTGCTGAGCGATGGAGGATGCATTGTCGTCCATGCTGTCAGAGTTAGCCACAAGATTACTGATTTGAGAATTTTGCTTTCTGACTCCAGATCCCGAAACGTCCTTCATACCCTCTTGAACACCTACACCTCTCAACGCTTGCAGCCGCTGGGCCAAAGTTGAACTGTCATTGGACGTGGAAGGTGAGCTTTCTGAATGCAGAGGCCCACTTGATGAAGGCGATCCGCGCCGGGCAGACCCTGTAGGAGAGGGTGTAGAAGGCGATTCTGACGCGGCAGCAGGAACCTCCTTCGCAGCTTCACTTGCTTGGTTCCGCAGACTGCTATATTGTTCTTCGCGAACCCGAAGTTGTTCCTCTATCCTCCTCGTTCTGGCAATAAAGCTCGGGGCTTGCTGGGAAATTGAATCATCATCGTCTTAAAATCAGCTGGCCGGCTCTCCGAAGATGGTCTTCTTACAGAGGGCTCTTACAACGCATTTACAATTCTGCTCACCTGCATCAATTCGTTGTACGCCTGGAAAGACTGTCCTCTGCTCCTCTGTATCTTCGGCCAATCGTCGTGCTTCGAGATGAACGAAGCCACTCTATTGCACATTAGCCCATCCGCAAAAGGAAGAAGTAAAACAAGTTAAATTGGTAAAGCGCAAGGAAAGTTTGACCAGAAAGACTAACAAGTAACTCACCCGGCTGCTTTAAGATAATTGACGAAGGCCACTTCGAGTTGACCTTGCATGTCAGCTGCCTGAGCTTTCTCGAGAAGGGCGTTAGCTGCGCCTATGTAAGACTTGACCGAAAAGCTCGAGTCCAATTGAGGCTGTGCCTGTTTGCGAAGGTTGGACGGGTGGTTTGGGGAGAGGGATTGACTACCAGAGCCTGGTAGATTGGATGAAGCCGACATCTCAAGCTGTCGATGGATTCCTTTAACTTGAGGACAGCTTTATGTGTGAATCCTACTTCGCAATCGTCTTGGTAGGCATGAGACGACCCTTACCACGAACTGAGCGTAGAATTTGAGCCAAAGGCTCTTTCAAATCGCTCAATCAACCGAAAAGCCCGAGAGATCTTTCTCCACTATGCCGCCAAAAGTGACTGATTCAAAGGAAGTACAGCCTCGCGCCCGGAATCTTGACTTCGGGCGTTTTCAAGGGTAGTATTCCGCCGAAGTACTGAGAATGAGAGATTCTCGGATGATGGGAGGCCTTGAGGCGGGCAATATCGTGGTCCTTGAGATCGATTCGACGTGGGACGTGGGTGGGCTTAGCAAGGCGATGCGTGGAAGACGACTGAACCCAAACCAGAGATGACTTTTCAGTTGTCAAGCTGATCAAGCCGATCCAAATTTGCGCCAGTAATTTTTCGGAGTTTTTCGTTCAGAGGAGCTTTTCTTGATGGGTATCAGCTATCAGCCTTGACTCAGCGTTGAAGGTAATCTACTAGGATCGCGCTAGTGGAGGTCCAGGTTTGCTGAACCACTGCTGCTAACACCCTTAACAGCGACTTTTGGTTGAGATGGTACTGAAAGATGATAGAGGGGAAGGAAGTGGAATGATGTACTCGGATTTTGAGGGCCAGGGAGGAAGAATGAAGCAGTTGATGATTGATGCTGAGTGGCGAGTAAGAGTTTCGAAAAAAAATTGCCTGAATATGATGGGCAAAAGAAAGACTAATGCGTTGTGAGAATGCTTGAGTTGAAATTGAATCGTGAGTGGTAGCGAAGGTGTGGGAGCTTGTGGTGTAAGGAAAAGTTTGGAGCTGCAATGAGCCAGTAGTTCGAGTGTGGTGATGGTAGTGCGTTGGTGGTACAGTACTTCCTCTATGAGAGTGAAGGCAAAACGGCTGTCATGCTGTATGGAGAGCACCAGATTGGATTACATAATCAATCACAAGTCAATGGCGATGATCTTGATAAGGCTTTAGATTCTATTACGTAAGGCATGGTAATCGGGAAATTAGGATTGCTCCACCTTTCGGTCACAACCCGCTACTCACATTCATGATTCTGTTATTCACCGATTCACACATGTCACGGCCACGCACGTGGTATGCTTTTCTGTCTTACTAGCCTAAGACCGGATTTTCATCAGGATCACCCCCAAGAACCACTCACAAATAGGAATATTATACAACGCCCAACCATTCATGTGACAAGACTATCGTTCGTGGGTGTGCATTAATTTAAACCACGAGCACCGCTATTAAAGTCTATTATGGGATGTTAAGGAGCAGGGTGGTCAGTCATCGGATCATAAAATGGAAATGCTCCTCGAGCTAAAATGCGCATTCGCAAGTTTTATTCAAACCCATTTTTTTGGGTTGACACTCTGATTAGTTGTGAATTCGTGACTGTCTTAACAGGTAATTGTGAGATTGCGGTTGCAGCGTCTGCTGCTTGGTGGTGTATGTGAGTCACAGCGGGTGTATGTGTGTTCGCGGCGAAGAGGTTATATCTGACAAAAACAAGCTGGAGTTGGAGACAAGATGGGGAAGACCAAAGGAAACAATCAAGTATTAACATTTTGGGGGGTGTGCAAGGGAAAAAAAGGAAGAAGAAAAAGAAGAACAAGCAGGTGAAGGAAGAGAAAGGTTGTGTCATGTGAGTTTGAACCGAGACCTGCCGCCATGCTTCTTGGTATCGTTGGCCGACGAGGACTCCCCAACAAGATTCCAGCTGGCTCTTTTTTTTTACTCTTGATAAAGCTTACCCTCTGTTTCTTCATCATTCTTTCATCAAAATTACTCTTTTTGGCGCTCCCCGATTGAGAATGAATCCACAAGCGGCGTGATGAGCGATCGGAATACTCGGGAACGAGTATACGACGCACTCGGCGAGATGCGGGTGTTCCCCCACATCCCCGCACCCGGTGCGATACTCCACACTCCCGCATTCCCCCACTTTGCTTCGATTCTTCCCTCCCTCTCTTTATAACTCCTACCCCTCCAATGGGTTTCTTCTACCTTTCTTAACTCGATTTTTCATATCTCGAGCGTTCTTTCCCGTTTCTCTTGAGGATCTCATCTCCTCTTGGAATCCCCTCTATGAGCTCTTTTACTTTTCAACTTTTTCTCCTTTCCCTCCCCCCCCCCCCCCTTTCCCCCTCTTCTTCACCTTCCCCTTCATTCCACGAAAGGAAAACACTGATCACACACTTTTCGTGAGAGCGGTGAAGCTGCCCGAGTTCCACCACAGGCACTAAGGTAGAGAATCAACGGCTCAAAGAGGTCGTCTCGAGATGAAGAAAACTTTTCCTTCCCATCCCCATCATCCTATCCTTACATGGTGCCGAATAAAGCCCCCTTCCAGCCTTTCAGCCACAGCCCTCACCAGCCATCTCCCTCTCTTGCCTCTACCAATATGGCTAGTCCACCCACCTGTCCGACCTCAACACAGAAAAACACTTTGCTTTGCAGCAAAAGATGATGTTCCTCGGCATCGATAGATTGACGGAAGGAGGAGAAGAAAGCCAACGCTTCGACGCCCCGACAAGAAACTTTCCTCTTTTTGTCGTTGAATCTTCTCCCCTTCGTTTCCCTTGTCTTTCCTCCCATCCTACCGAGTCGAACCATGGTCGGCCTGTCACCCGTCGACCAGGGACCTCTTCTACAGCGAATAAAGATGATTCCATTTTCGAGCATCTGCATCACCAGAAGGTGACGCGGCTGAGATCGTGTCGGTTGATTGACGTCGTGGTTCCAGTATTTACACCTAGCACATTAAGCTCTCTTCATTTGAGTATCTCAATGCCAAAGCGAAAGAAATCGGGGCCCAATGAATCAACCTATCGTCTCTTGGTCCTCTGGCGGTGGTTCTGGATTCAAAACCCAATCCCTCCGGACACTGTCATCAAATCAGCCAAGGACATTCGACTTCTCATGTCGAACGTGCTCACATGCAGCGGGCAACTGTCAGAGTTATTGGGGACACGGAATATGGAATGGACACCTGTTCATGGGGACTCATTCCCGACTTCTCTCCATCTCAATTCATGTAAGTATCGGGGTGGGGCAGAAAAAAGAATGGTGCATCATATCGAGAGCAACTTATTCTTCGGGAACCACATCCAATTCCTTCCCACCAGAATATCTGAATGTTCATATGTGCTGTCATGATCGACTTGGCAACAGTATGTACGGTAAGAGGATGAACAAGAGCACAGTATTTTTGACTGGTGGTCATGCCTCACATTTAGGAACAGAAAGGGGATACGGTGAAGAAAAACTCCTTAACATAGATTCTAGCTTAGGATTTGAGCAAGGCAAATGGGCAAGTCGATCATAGGTCTGGATCTAATCTGCCCCTTATTCTTGGATCCTTGACCAGATGTGTCTTCATTAACGTAGAAAAATAGTGAACAAGAGATCTCACCAGCTCATGATTTCGCAAACATTCTATGCTAAGTAGAATGTGTCACCATGGCACAGTAGGTTCTTTTTTCATTTTGGTTCGGCATCAAATGGCCGAAGATAAGTTCGATCATCTTGTTTCGAGCTCATAGCTTTCCTCGTCATTGATGTGCATCCCTCAGTCCTTGTGGCCGGGACACGTCTCAAGGATAACATTAAGAAACGATATCTTCAAACTCGACTATCCGGTTTCGGGAAGCACTCACCATCTGTCGAGGATTCTCATGGAACATGCGCCGCACAACCTGTTGCAGCGTGATGTAGAGGCGCCCTACACTGTCACTCGTCCGAAGCTCCCTTAGGACGGCTGGCCCTTTTTTCTTTCTTTGTTCAATTTTCTCTTGCGAGCTAGGACGTTTTGTATGGCCTGGATATGCAAACCGGAAACAATTTTTCTTCCGAACCAACATCCTTTGAGGGCACTTGGTCTTCATGTCCCACGAGACAGGTATAGATCAAGGAAATCCAGGATGGGAAAGTTACGATGGTAGCTGCCCACCCATACCACGCCCCAAACACGCAAGCCAAAAAAAAAAAAGTTGTCAAAAAAAGTCGAGACGAGGAAGATTGGCTCCTCTATTATTCATCACCGTAAGAGAGGATCCACAGGAAACGAAGAGAATCGAAGAGGGAGAGGACAAAAGATCAACGACCAAGCCGATGTATGAAATGTTTGGTAGGTACGGGCAGAGGAAAGATCACGAAGGAGAGTAGTTCCGACTCAGGAACTGGGCCAAGAATAGCCTGTACGACTTATGATCAGTCGCACAGCTAGTGATAATCTGCACCTAAGTGTGCCGCCCTTCGAAGGTGGAAGGCACTCGAACACAACTGGACCTCAAACCATTTTTCACCTGAGGTTTTTTTTTTTTTTTTTTTTCCTTTTTCTTTTTTGGGGGGTTGGCCTTCTAGGCACGAGAAACCGTTGAGGTGCCAAGGAAAGGAAGTGGGTTGGGGAGCACTGTTCCAACTCTCTTCGTTTCCTCTCCTTTTAACTACTCCCGATCACCGATTTCGAAAGTGTTCTAAATAATCCTAGATCGATACGAACTCGACGACTAAGGATATCAACTTCTCTGTTTTTTTTAAAAGGTGAGGAAAATCGCACAAGGTGAGTCAACTCAAAGTAGTGAATGCTACATGCAGGCTAGAAATCCCGACCACGCGTTCTTCCAGATTGCATAAGATATGTTGGCATCGAATTTAAAAAGCAGCCCTTTAACATCTGGTACCATCACACGATCGATAACCATCTTAAGGTTGAATTATTTTTTTTTAAAAAATAAAATCTATATCGATGGAAGATTATAATCCTTAATAAATAAATAAAAATATCTTTTCCAACTTAAAACCCGTCACAGAAACCCCAAACCAAAAGCTTTCGGCTACTCGCGTGGCGGGATAAGGCAACTTTCCTGTAGCTTTTTGGAAATTTTAGTAAGTGGCTTCTGCGAAAATGAATATCCGCTTTTATTTCCGTTGTGTACAAGAAGAAAATTTATCAAGATCGTCGAGCTTTGTTTGCTTTTTACTGACTTAATTCCAACCACAACCAAAAAATCCGAACCGAACGAAGGAGAAAAATCACGATCAGCGAACGGTCCTGAAGAAAGAAAGGAAGGGGGAAAAGGGGGGATAGGGTGTTAAGAAAAAATAATCATCAGGTCCAGAGAATCGTCCCCTACTTCCCAACATTCGTTTTGGGGTCGAACCAAACTCATGCTACTCATCCTACTTCCTGACCCTTCATCTTTTCTACCATAACTTCTGCCTTGACCAAGATCCCTGCTCTACTCCATCCCGTCAAGAATAATGCACTGCCGTTAAGGCGATGCACCCATTGTGTGCAGTCGCGAATCGAAATATCTAACACGGCGAGTCACCAGAGCCAGATCCAGCTTCAATCTACAACTTTCTTCCAACGCAATCAGTGGAATCAGCCCGCTGCCTCTGCTTCGTCGAATTTTCTGTCCTTTTTTGCAGGTCCATGCAACAAGCCAGTTGGCCTGTTTAACAGCAGCTCAGTACTTGGTACTTGCACGTACTTTTCGCCTCTTCGACACACTCTGAGACCACTGTCACTGCTTCTGTCTTTCGAGTCGCATTCGAGCACCTTTCATCTCGCCATCTCCCCCCTCTTCCTGCCCAACCATCTTCCACCCCGATCTTCGCATTGGCTCACAGAGTCACCGGCTTAACACTTTGGATCAACTCAGTCACCTGGACTTCCTTCCATCTCTGTCACCTACCCATTCGACGTCGTCGAATTTTCTACCGCTTGCTCAATCACCTGCTCCCCTTCCCTTTCCAGTTTCTTCTTTCCTCTTCATTAAACTCTGACACAAAAAGGAGCAAAGAAAAACCTTAAAACCATCATCCTGGCCTAACTTCTCTGACCAACCTTGGCTCATATTCCACCTGGCCATCAGACCTTTGACAGACACACCGGCCAAGCTTGGTTCGGAAACCCATCGCTGGTCAGCCATCGCGACACGAGCGCTCTGATTTTTTCAACGTGCTTGAATTGGACAAAAAGATCGCCTAGCGCTTGACATTTTCAGCCAATGAGCCCCACCTCTGGCACGAAGGGTTCTCCGATAGCAGCACCCACAAATGATGTACAAAGGCCGCCCTCTTCGCCTGGCAGTGTCAAGGTAGGCTCAGCTCCTTCGAGTAAGTCAAGACCAGCTCGGGAGACAGGTCTTGGCTCGTCCTCCGATACAGCAGAATTGCACTTGACAGGCCCATCGAACTCGGCAAAGATCGTCGCTTCCCCAGCGAAGTTCGACACCACCGGTGCACCGATCAAGCGAAAGGTGAGTTGATGCTCCAGGTCCCTTCAGCACTTCTGGAACTCTTTTTTTCCTTTTCTTTTGGCTATTATTTCCTTTTTTAGCGATGGAGGTACTGGGAGAAAAAACAGGTCCGTCCAATGGTGAAGCCTCTAACCTGCCTCACTTATCTATTTACCTGGGTCAAACGGACTTCAGCGCCCTCAATCCTGCGACACATGTAGATCGAGGAAAATAAAATGCGTGCGTCTACAGGTGGAAGGGCTGGAGCCTGGGTCGGACCAACGATGTGTCCAGTGCCGAGCCATCGATGCAAAATGCACCTTCGACTACATTCCAAAGAGGCCTGGGCCGCAAAGCTCGTGAGTGCAAAGGGGCAGCATCCGATTCTGTGCCGCTTCTTGTGATCACTCAACCTTCCCACCAAAACTTTCCCATCTATTCCACAGGTTTGCTCGAACAGCAAAACGTGAGCAACAGGCCCAGGCCCAGGCCCAGGCACGAGCTCAGGCTCAAGCTAGCTCTCGTGGGCAATATACGGGAAGCAAGAAGCTCCAAGAAAAATCTTTTTCAGGCGCTACTGCCCCATTTATGCAACGTTCAGAGCAGCTTCAAGGTTTTGATGAGCACTGGTATGGTAAATTGACTCAGCAGGTACCGGCTGAAGGATCTCAGAGCGACAATCTATCTTACGGCAACATCTTGAATGAAAGCATACCTTTGGGCCACGCTGGGTTCAGTGCAGGCCAATACCTCCCTTCATTTAATCCTCCTCAAATTTCAGGCTGGCCCACGCATCCCAGTTCGTCCATCCTTCCGCAGCAAGACCTTTTACAGCAGCCCCCATCGTATTACAATCGAAATGATTCGTTGTTGCACGATTGTCAGCCTCCGTACCGCCCGGAGCAAGGCGGCGAATCATCTCGTTCCGGCTCCCATGGTATCTTTCTTCCACCTGGTCCAGCTACACGTATGCCACAATCTCAGCCTCTGCAAGTCCCAGTGCGACCCGATTCGCGAAGTCAATCTCCATCCTCCGTTTCAGCACCAGCGGGAGTTGCGATCCCATATATTGGCAACCCCGTTAGAAAGAAGAGCTCCTCAGCAGCAAGTAAGGGGGAGGAGAGATTGCCCAGCACCTTGAAAGGACCATCTTTGAATAAGGTGTACGCTGGGCCCATCATGCGGCCACGTTCGCTTGATGACATTGCACCTCGGCAGACCTTCCTCTCCATCATTGCTCTATATTATCACTACCTCTGGCCCTTGCTACCAATTGTCAACCGCCCGTCTTTCAGTCACGACCTGGTCAATCGGCGAGACGAAAGAGACGACACCTTTTTGGCGTTTGTTCTCAGCTTGACCGCCTATACCCTGATTCAGGCGCCTAGAACGGTTATACCTGCCCCTTGGTCATTTTACCGGAAACTGCACCGAATATGTCACGCGACATCGCGAAGGATGCAACCACGCAGGTACGACCCACCAAACCTTCTTCACATCAGCACCCTTTACTGTGATCACATTTACTTGGGTTCCACTGGCCAAAACAATGCTGCCAATGCAGTTCTTGGTGAAGCAATCCGAGTTGCTTACACTCTCGGCATTCACGACGACCGGCGCTACGGTCACCATCCTGGCAACCATTCATCTCTTGGGCCTGCTTTTGGCTTGCCAGCGTCGACTCCTTCGATTAACTCAATCGAGAAAGAGCTGCGTAAACGCTTGTTCTGGGTGCTCCATGGAAGCTCCACAACGATCGCAGTTCTCCAAGATGAGCCTCTTTTTATAAGGGACATTGATACGCACGTCGATCCCCCGCTCGCCATCGACGATGATGCTCTCTGTGCTGATACATCAGCCGCAAGCCGCCTTGTGGATGACCCCAATAGAAGCATGTTGTGTGGATTTGTCACGGTCAGCAGGCTCCACCAGCTGCTGAGTGAGCTGCTTGAAAGCTGTCGGCGAGACCGACGATTTCCGCCGTCAGACCTTGCGGCGGCCAAGCAAAGGCTGCTCTACATCAAGGATGTCCTTAACCGCGTTCGAAAAACTCTTCGTGACATGCCGGAACAGCTGAAGAAGCCGGCTTTCACCCACCAACCTCCTCCTCCCGCTAGAAAGCCAGGCAGCGGTTTTCCAGATGTCAACGGCCCGTCCAATACATCGTCAGCAGAGATCGAGCACCAGCGAGCCGTAGAAATGCAACCCAACTTGCCTGTTTGGCCTTGGCCAGCTGATGCTTTCACTAAGGATGGCTTGCCAAACGCTGACATCAAATCCGCCTCATCTGCTCAACAGTCGCCCCGAGCCACGCCAGTTGGTAGTCTGCTGGAAGGCTCATGCCCAATGACGGAGGGAAACACACGTTCTTTAGGCAGCAGCGGGCCTCCAAGCGTTGACGGCAAGGGAGGGTATGGCAACACGCTCTCCGAAGCAGACAAGAAGGCATTCAATGGACCAAACAGACTCGACGACAGTTGGAGCCCTGCGCCTTCGATGGATGACTTCACTTTTAGGGCAGGACTCACGTCAAGTCTCCTTGGCATGGGTATCCAAGGTACCAGTCGGAACCCCCCCGTGATGAATTCGGCATCGATGGAGGTGAACGCGGCGTATGAGCAGGTGAATGCTTTTCGTCCTTCGCCGCCTCCTCAGGCCAACAGATCCGCAGAACCGATCCTTTCTCCGTTGTGCACTCTGCATGCCAATGTGATCGTGACCGAGGCGATGATAAGATTTGTTATCGTTGAATATCGCGAGCTAATCACCGCCCAAGTCTCGCAACTTCAGGCCAGGACTCAGCCTCAGATCAGTGGCGCAGACCGGTTAGACTTTTTTCTTGACGAGAGTGAAGACGGTTGGGAGGCTGCTGCCAAAGATATGCTCGATGTCCTCCACGAAATGCCTTTGGAAGCACTAGCTAGTAACGGGCAGTCTATGGTTGCGAAGATCATCTACGTTGTTTCTAGCCGTGAGTCCATGTGCCTGCCGAATTGATCGATCACTCGTTGAATCTAAAATCTAACGCTCTAACCTTTTATCTAACAGTCCTCAATCGAACAGCCACCAACACCCGTGGTTATTCCTACATGACAAGCTTCCTTCACATGCTCACCAAGTTGTCACAGGATCGGAGCGCCGAAGAAGATGAAGGACGAGATGACATCAGCTCCTGCGAAGAAGAAATGCCTCAAGAAGCTGCCCGATACCGAGATGATGCCATCATTTCGCCAAGGTCGAGAGATAGGTCACGAGAAGATAGCCACATTTAAAACCGGAGCTCACTGGTTCATGAACAATAAAATCCTAAACTTGTTCAGACCTTCGCCCGTATACCCATTTTCCCTGCATCGCAAAATGTGGCAGGAATCTCGCGCTTCAATTCCTTTCATCGCTGCTTCTTCTATCTGAGAGGTGTAGGCCCGTTTCGTGTTGGCCGAGTGCTTCCTTGCCCCTCTCCATATGTTTCCCTATTGTACTCCCTTCATCATTCCTCTTCGCTCTTGTTGTTTTGATATCCCACCACCGCTTCTTTCCTCTACCTAATCAACAGAGGGGGGTTGAAAGCTCCCCGGTTGTCTTTCTCTTGACGCAGTTCCACGATTGATCGATCCCCCATGATCCTGTGCACTGGTTTTCTTCGCCTATGAGCCTCAGAAAGCGGGCCCGTATCTGCACTTTCACAAAACTTGAATTAAGGTGCTGTTATGCTATCCTGGTTGGCGGCAAACACCAAAGTAGCAAGCCCAAGTAGCAAAGGAGGGAGGGAAGCGAATGAGACAGTGCCAGGTTTTTGACTCTCGTCTTTGGGGCATCGGGTGGCCCTCTTCGCGCAGATCCCTGGCTGATCTCTTCGATTGTCCAGAAAGTGGTCCTTGGGAAACATGTGCCAGGCAAGAGTAGAACCCTTGCAGTGGGAGTGTCAGAGTTTTGAAGAGGTAGAGAGCAAACTTTTGTGAATCATGTTTGTTTTATGGCAGGATTCTTCAATGCTCATGGATCAGATTTTGATTTTCATTGATCACTGTGCCTGTCTCCGAGTCAGTTCCAAGTTTTCATCAAGGATTTCATTCAGGTCCGTCCAACCGCATTGCAGGGTGAGTTCGCAAGTCGCATGAATCGAGATTCAGATCAAAATTCCTCAACCGAATCAACACTTTCTCCCACCACGAACGTGATTCCCAGTGATACACAAACTGGGCGAAAAAGGGAGGGAGGGAGTGAGGGAGGAGAGAAGAAGGGAAGGATACGGCAAGAATTCCATTTTGGGCTGCGCTCAAGGAGCAGCAAAAAGGTATATGAAATATCACGACACCTTCACGAATCTAAACAATTAAGCGGGTAACAGGGGACCGGAGGTCTTGGATAAAAGGAGTCTGATGTAGAGAGCACGGTGTTCGAGGGGAAGGTTGCGCCCTGATGTCAAGCAATAGAAGTTTGACGTTCACGACATGGGTGGTGCGTGGCAGAAGGGAGGCTATGGGCTTTCTTTTCCTTTTGATTTCTTTCTTTCATTCTTATTTCTTCTTCTTCTTCTTCTTCTTCTTTTTTTTTTTTTTTTTTTTGGGGGGGGGTTGGCTGCTTCGAGGCCCATCAGCTTTTGTGTTCGAGATTGTGTTGGAGGAGACACGATTCATGAGCACGGCAACGTTTCTGCAGATGAGATCCGATAGGAAGCGGAGGTTCCCATCTTTCAAAGCTCGAAAGGTCTAAGGATGAAGTAGATATGCTTTGGCAGGGAGGAGAAGACGATGGGTACGCGAAGGACCTTGAAGGAGCAAGAACTGATTCTTGAACTCAAGGACAATTCACTTTAAAGTTCGAAGAGGCCATGGCATCCTTAATCGTGTGCCTGCCCTCGCACCATACGAACGTCGATCCATAGTGCCCCGATAGTTTTGTGAAGTTTGGACACCGTCTTGCGATCTTTTCCCCATTCGGAAAAAATGGTACTGCTCTGTGCCATAGAAACTTCCGAGATAGAGCGATTGCTGCCCCATCCTGATCCAGCGTTTGAAAAAGTTGGCGTCCCGTTGATCATTCCGTAAAACGAGGAGGATGATCGGCTGTTGAGGCCAGGGAATCTGTTGACAGAGGACGAAGCCGGGGAGAAGGCCAGGTCTGCATCTGCGGCGATCCGATTCGTATGGGTGGGAGACTGGTTCAAGTGCAGCGGTCCGTTGCCTTGGGATTCGACAGGGCTTCCCGCTCCCGCATCGGGCCCCCTCCATCCCCTAGGCAACTGGGGGTTTGGCCACGCGGGAAGGCTGCTTGCCGAATCTGACTCTGGTGAACGAGTTGACGTCCCGGAGCCGAAAGCATTTGGGACAAAGTTGGAGGGTGGCGTGGTAGGGGGCGTGCTGCCATCGATTGTGAATTGGGTTTGGGTATGAATCGAGGCAGTTGTACTTTGACCCTCAGAAAAGCCTCTTGACCTGCCGTTCCGGATGCCTAGGTTCTGCAAGGCCTTGTCCAAGCTGTCTGGGCTATTTCTGTTGAAAGGCAAAAGGTCGACCTTGAGGGCATACTTTTTGGAATTGGAGTGGGATGACAGGGTTTGAATGACGCAGCGTCAGGAGCCGGAAACTGCAATGCCTGGGTGTGGAGATACGGGACGGGGAGAGCGGAAGGAAAAGACTGACTCACCTTCACCTCGAGACCTTGGCTTCTAAAGCTTGGAGTCGTGTCGGGAGCAACGCGTAGCGATCCAACGAGTGCCCGAACACCAGCGGCCTTGGCCAGGCTTGCTGCCTCGTGAATCTCGGCAAACTCGGAGGCAGGCCTGCCGCTACCATTGCCGCCGTCCGGAGAGTCAGAATTGAGCAAAAGCGCATGTATGTCCACCTCTTCCAAGTCGGCGACAGACAGGAGTTTCCTACGACTCTCTGGCGCATCGTTGATACTGTCAGTACTGCAATAAGTGGTCTGAACAAGCGAAACGCACACCAGGCTGGACAGGTCTGGAATTTCGCCGTGACCAGACGAGCGAGCGGTTGCCGAGATCGTGACGGCAGTTTCTGAACTTCCCGTGCTTGGGGCGGTACTAGGGCGACGCCCGAATAAGAGGCTTGCAGCAGCCTGGCTTCTGGAGACCGGTCGACGCGATTCGAGAGCGTCAGAGGCGGTACTCTGCGAGGGGATTCGCGCCAGGCTGATTGACGGACGAATCCATCTCCGCACGATACTCCGGGTCGTTCGAATGGATTCGCTATCATTTCCGACCGAGGCGTTTGCCGAATGACCTGGTGCGTCAAAGCCTGGATCGATCCCGTTGCGGACACCGTCCGTCGGCGAACTCACTTCGATGGACCCCCCACTCTCTGTGCGCTGTCTAGTGCTTGCTCGGAGCAAGTTTGGATCCGATGGCCGAATGATCATCAAGAGGGGTACATGGGAGGGCGAGTGGAGGGTGGCAGGAGTGGGGAGGTGTAGTTCGAGGTCGACGGATCTTCGCAAGGTCTTAAACAGAGACCCAGACCACTTTGCGCTGGTCCGATGAACCTCCCAATCTGGACCTAGAGAGGTGCCTGGCTGTGTGATGACTCTGGTGCTTAGGACCGACGGGATCGTCGATGGATGCGGAGGTAGCGTTGTTGTCTCTCCGAGGAAGACGAACGGAACGGTGATTGTGTCACCCGGCAATCCGCCTTTGACCGCCTTTCCCGTTGACGAGCTCCTCTGCAGGGTCCAAGAGACTCTGTAGTAACATCCGATCCTGTACACCTTTTCCAGGCCCCTCTCCATCAGTTCCCTGGCTGACGGACCCTTGCCTTTACCTTTGGTTGCGTTCCGTATGGCCGCCTTTTCCGCCGCGACGGCTTTCGAGCTGATCTCGAAACTGGGGGGTAAAGAAACCGCCACGGCTTGAACCTGACCGTCAACAATCCTGGTTGCTTTTCCCAGAGGAAGATTGACATCAAACGGAATGGGGAGAAGGTAATCCTCCTTTTCCAGTGCAGGCTGCAGTTGGGCCTCATTCCGCGGAGCGAATGAATCTCGAGCACACACTTTTTCAAAGTCTGCAGTCAAGAGATCTCTCACTTCGAAGACTTTTCTCTCCTCGCCAAGGTCTTGCGGGGCGAGGGCCAGCCCTTGCCATACCGCGGCTGGGGCTCCCGCCGTAGTATGAGCCGAGATCTGCGGTTTGCAAAGTTGGCAGTGAAATCGAGAGAAAGTAAAAAGAGAAGACATCGGTCATCTGACTTGCACTTTTGACCGAGTGGAAGCCCTCTTCCGAGCGTCCTTTCGACAGCGAAGGGGAAAAGCTCTTCTTCTACCCTTTCCTCAGGAATGAGGGACACGTTCCAAGGTGAAGAATGTGCCATGGCCTTCCACACTGCTTACCTTCATGACGACATCGCATCCGATCTCGGCAGGCATCCGAACGACCCCGCGGAGTGCGGCAGCCCTCCCAGAATAGACTGGATAATCGCGGCTGTCAAAAGCTGGAGCGAAGAGTTCTACGCTAAAGTTGGGTGTGGAGCCATCGTTGTTTGCTGTCGTCGACGTTCCGGATGAAGAATGCTCGGATGGCTGTCGCAGGTCGATCGTCAAGCCATAGACACGGGTCTGCGGTTGAGAAGGTGAACCTGCCAAGGAGGCGTTACCCGTCACGCTGGAGGATATCGTGGGGCTTTCGCTCTTTCCGAGAGGCATGGAGGAACTCATTGAGTACTGTTTGGTCTCGTCTAATCTTGAGGCGGGCGCAGCATCATGGGGCGGCGGGGTCTGATGCGACGAGGTAGAGCTGGCAGGCTGAGCGCCTCTGGTCGTCGCAAAGTCGACTGGCTCTTGTGGAACAGAGACTGGAGTGCGAAGGATATGATTGGAAAGAAGAGCGGCGCCATTGGCGACAGACTGAGGGGAAGTGGGATGCGACCAGTTGGTTTCTTGAGCCAACATGTTGGGAGAGATGGGTGATCTTGAGTGCGAGGTCATGTCTGCTTATGGAAAGAAAGTTGGTTTTCCAGGCCTTGATGATTTGACGCTGCACATACAAGCGCCACGAAAGGAGGAGCGACCGCAAGCGGGGAATCTGGTCTCTTCTACCCTCACGGCCCTTCTCTAGAAGTCGCCTCCCTTTGCAGCTTTCTTTGCTGCCAATCGTTTGACCCTCTCCTCTCTTGCGCCTCCTTCTTCCTTTTCCGAACTCGAAGAGAAAAATGACCTCCCGAAACTTGGGCGACAAAATAGATTCCCCCCACACGCTTTTCTTCTTCTTGTTCTTCCTCTCCTGTGTTCTTTCTTTCCTTCTTCCTTTCTTCCTTTTTAACTTTCAAGTTCTCTTTTTCTTTTTTTTCTTTTTTGACCAAACCGCTCCCTCTTCCGTGATTCTTGAGAATGGGTTTATCCTTTCTTTCTTTCCAAGCGAAGGGTGGGTCGCGGGAGAGGATCGATAGCTGGCAGGTCTGCTTGAGTTTGGGGTTGTTCACCGAGTCCTGAGGAGGACAGTTTAAGTCGGTGGGCGGGAGGGAGATGGTGGATTCTGACGACAGAATCGAGAAGAGGCGATGGGATGGTTTGCGGACAGGATGTCGGACCCAAGAGGACGAGGGCAGAGTTGATGGTGAGAGATGGATGGAACTCGGATGATGCTGATCACGAAGGGATCGCGGTCGGGTGGTGGTTGGGGTGTGGGTGAAGTTGTTGAGATGGAAAATCTGGCGTGACGAATCAAGGTGGGAAGGGGAAGGCGATGGGGGGAAGGAGGGGAGGAACAGAAGGAGAGGAGAGGAAAGGGGGGGAAAGATAATGATGAGAGCCAAAAGAAAGGACAGGAGAGGCGAAAGTGGCCGGAAAGCTGGGCTGAGCGTTGGAGGTGGGAAAGAAAAAGAAAAAGAAAAATAGGAGGATGGAGAGATAAAGTGAAACGAAAGAGTGAGTCGACTGGCAATCCCAACTCTGTGGGTTCACGGTCCCTGTGGGTAATCTGAAAGAAAGGGGCCGTTGGTGAAGGAAGTGATAGGCTTAAGAAGGTGATGAATTCAAAAAAGGTGAAAGCGAAACGAGAGTCGGGTAGCAAGGAACAGGGGAATCCCAAAGCAGGAAAAAGTCCAAGTGCGACAGGGGGGTGTCGAAGTAAAACAGTAAATAAATTCAAGTGGAAAGGGAACCATGAAGCCCGTCCGGAAGAGCCAGAAACAATCTGAATCATGAATCACATCAAAATCACAGACTCTGTCAGTCACAAGTGTGAGTTTGGGTGACAGTCTGTAGTGGCTCTGACTGTGACTGGCGAACGATCCCAACCTGAATCAAAACTCACTCGCTGTTGCTAAGATCAAGTTTCTAATCGGGACGGGGTTGCTCGAGGGGGGCGGGCCACCCACCACTTCGGGTGAGCATCGCTCCGCAAGGCTAGGCCTCATGCGAGCGAGCGCGTCCAAAGCCCCACTCACCTGCTGTGGTTATGTACTGTACAGTACATACAGTGCCTCGAGGCAGTGAAATACTCTACATACAGTACACTACTTTCAGTGTTGCATCTGTACTCCACAGGAAATCCATCGCATGGTGAGCAGGCGTATGAACAGAAAGCAGAGTCGCGAAAAAAAAAAAGGGAAGAAAGAAAAGAAAAGAAAAAAACGCCAAGGCTCGTGAGGGGAGAGGCGACACCCTACCATGGAGGCAAGGCTTGATCAACCTCTGAATGCTCAAGTTGTATCTTGACCATCGTAACGATCTGAACGGGAATCACTTCTCGCTGGTGATCCGAGTCGAAGCAGGTGGGAGACCAACCTGCCAGCTGCTCTATCATCCTGACATGGCTCTCTTCCCATCCCTTCTTCCTTTTTATGAGATCAAAGAGACGCTATCTGGTCGTCAGTCAGACTAAGTGGGAGGAGTGGGAGTGGGACCGAGGGTCAGTGACATGGGAAAAGGGGGGGGGGGGGTGGTCAGTAACCCTCAGGGTGGCGATCAAGAGCTGAGATAGGCAAGGCGGAGAATCAGATCAGCAAGCAATGGAGGAAGGGTGTCAGCGAGTGGGTCAAATGAAGATCACCAGTCCGGCTTGACTCTGAACCACGCACTCAAAAGTGGGACCACGGATGCTCGATGAAACAAAGGCTCACTGCATCTTCCCATCGCCCAGAAAGTCAAGAGTATGAACGTACAGACAGTGCGTATAGTACAATAGTGTGATGATCTTCACCCTTCTTCTTCTTGCCACCAACCTCTTGTTGGAGATCACAACGAAACCCTTCAGAGTCTTTCTCTCCTTTCTCCTTCCCCGCTCCAGCTGACCTATCCGACCCGACTCCACTCCCCATCCTTTCAACCCCGTCTACACTCTCGGTCAGCATAGGTATCTCCGTAGTATGAGTCAGTGTGCACAGTCAGTGTGCACAGTCAGTGTGAGTGTGAGTATGTTGTGCATCAACTTGTGTCAATCGTGTGTGCCTGAATCCGAATCTTGGATCCACATCATCACACTCATAGACTGCTTGGTTGGAATGCATATGACTGTGAAAATACAGACGTCGCTGCAGGTCCCCAGACCCTGGAAAGCAACTGGGTCACGTTTGAATCCAGGCTTGTTCTCCTCTGTTTGTTTTCTTCCCTTCCCTGGTTTTTCTTTTTTTTTCTTTTTTTTTTTCCAACTCTGCTCCCTCCAGACTCAAGGCTTGGAGCTAAGGTGAGGTCTCGACTTGGCGCGGCGCTCAAGTCGACTTTGAGTGTAGGATCAGTGTCAAAGGTCGGGGATGAGCAAATTAGGGGACCGTGTTTCCCTGTGCTCGCCATGGACAACTGAACCTTGGCCGGACTTGACTTGGTTCTTATCTGGACCTACTACTGTACTCTTGACTGTACTGTACAGCCAACGTCCAGTCACAGGTTCAGAGTGTGTGCGTGCAGCTGTAGTCAGACTCGTGCTCGTGCTCACCCTCACGCTGTGGTCGTGGCTTCACTTCACCTTGCTTCTGGTAAAACGCCATCATGATTCCTTGAGCCGAGCCCCCTTGCCACGCAACCGAGAGCACCAAACTCTTCCACTTGTTAATACACACAGTGGCAACTGGCATACTTCCCCACTTGCCCCCCCCCCCCCCCCCACCCCCGCTGTGGATCAACTCGCTGCTGCGGTTCCAGGCCAAGACTTTCCGTTGACGACGCTTGCGCCTCCTCACCCCTCTTGCTTGGTCTTGGACCATCGTGCCAAACTGGTTGGGTGAGGCCCAATGTCTCATGTGTCGCTGCATCACGCCTGGAGCCGGGCCTCCACTCTTATGCCACAATCCCCCTTCCCCTTCCCCTTCTCCCTCCCCCTCCCTCATCTTTTTTTTTTGGGTGGTTGGCGGGGTCGCTTGTCAAGCACTAACTGTATCTGCATGTACGCACATAAAGCATACAGAGGACACACTTTTCCAGCCCCAACCTTAGGACATCTACGAAGGACACCACGCTCTCACAACAATGACAGAGTGTAAAAGTAGTAGTATCTTGATGCACAAGCAAGGTGAACTCGTTCGTAAAAAAGGCCCGAGAACCATCTTGACGCTTGGCAAGCTTGTCTAGCCAACCCCGCCCCATCGGATCGAAAACCTCCTACGAATCGCCCTTGGGCTGACACAGGGGGAGTTGGACAAGCACGAGGACAGTAATCGCCATCCAGAGGATAACATTTTTTATCTTTATTTTTATTATTTTTTTTTAATATTTTCAATTTTTCATTAAAAAAAGGTAAGGCGAACAGGATCTTCCCGAGTTTTGTCGCAAAGTGTCTCTTCGCATTCTTCCTCGAGCGTAGATTGGATGAAGACACCTCACTTTTCATTGGGCCAGTGTTCGAACTGTAGACGATGGTCATGGACGGAAAGTCGTGCAGAAGAGCGATTGTTCCTCGCCTAGCTCAGCAGCCACCAAGGCAGGAGGATCACAGCGTTGACTTGAAATTAAAAAGGATTACAGTCAATTTGCGTCGAATGGACACGGAGGCTTGATTCACAGCCATAGCTAGTGTTTCTTTGGGGGGTTGGGGCGGGAGGAAGAAGTTAGAAGGCTGAAAGGAAGAGGGAGGGCGGGTGTCCGCCATCCCAACCCGTGCTTGCCCAAAAACCAACCCTTTACACAAAGTTGACGCCTTTCATATCTGAAGAACGATGCGGAGCTGGTTCCTCACTCGCTGCGTACCTGGATGATACCTAGAGCGCCATCACGATCCCTAGATCTTGCAAGGCTAAATCAGAGGCGACGGAGACGGGAGGGGAGACGAATTAGGAGTGGGGGAATGAACGCCAACTGGGCCAAACCTTCTCCTCTTTTTTTTTTTCCACTCCAGAGTTGGCGGAGAAGACCAAGCAGGATAAAAGTCAAAATTACAAATGATGAACAGAGAAAGCATCTTCGCCCTACCTTCTTAAACGAGAAACCTTCTGACCAACGGTGTAACTCACAACATTCAGACTCTTGAGCGCCCAAACCAGTTATGAGTGTTACGCTGATGAAGCCGCCTGCTTGCTTTGCGGAACCCAAACAAAAAAAAAGTAGAAGAAAACAGAAGACAAAAAAGATCTACGACAACAACAGAAAGGAGACTCCGTTCAAAGTCCGAATCGTCGTTGTCGCGTCTCCTTCTTCTACACATCTCCTGAGATGTTCTTAAAGTGGATGCACAGGTTTCTAGCGTGCGACCTTGAACACCGTACCTTTTTCTGAACCCTGTTAGCCCCTCGTCTTTTACACTTCCCATCTCGCGACCTGCAAACGCAGCGAGGCCGGAAGCGAACTAGGAATTTGCCAGGAAATTTGATGGGAAGATGGACGAGAGTAGTTTCAGAAGCCGTCTGTCCGAGCCCTAAATCCGACCCCCGTTCTATCGGTCTGGCGACTGAGCACGAGACAGTTTGAGAAGACTGATATTACCGATCGGGACCAAAGCTCGAACATGTCTGGGAAAGATATGAGAGAATGAAAGAAATGAGGAAGGCGGGGGGTGAGGAGGGCAACATCCGCATGCATGAGACACATGGAGAGTTTGAGGAGGGGTGGGAAAGGGAGGGGATGAGAGGGGATGAGTGGCAGATGTGTAGCAACAAGGTACTGGGGCGAGGCGAAGGCGGTTGGCTTAGAATAAGCTGAGAGGGAGGGAATAGTGTAACGAATGTTGTGGTGGGGCTGACGAGGAGAGCCAACAGCGGCTACGGTTCGACCGTGGGGAAGAGTTTTTCTTTTCTAATTGAGGACTTCTACGCCGTCGGGATGCCGGCCGGGTTGTTGGCCGAAAAGATAAACAGATTGTTTGTCGCAGCGATCTGAGCGATATCGAATGCCATCGAAAGGACACAAATACTGAGTGAGCAACCTGGCCATCTGATCGTCAAGACCATCTTCTGGAAAGACGAGGATGAAGGAAACAATCTATGGTAACCGCTACACGAGGCTTACTCACCGCAATCGTGTTCTCCTTGGGGTGATAACTCGAGTGAAGAATCTTCTTATTGAAATCCTGGCGGATCATCGACGAAGATTCGCAAATCAGTACTCTCCCCAATCTTAACTGGGCGATGGAAACAAATCAACGCATCCGCGCCTCTTCCTGCACCCAGTGTCGAGATTTGGGATCTGGAGCACCCTCGTTTAGGAGAGCGATTCCACGTCTTTTTGAAGCCGAGGTCCAAGTAACCTTTTCCTTCTTGAAGTACTCCTCCGGGCTCCGCCGCCTATGGCGTTTGTCACCAATGTGAAGACAACAACCAACCTTCCCGATCTGCCAAACTCGCCGAGTGGCCTTTCTTCCTACTTCCAAACTTTGCGAGCACGAGGAAGGGATCGGGCTCAGTCAAGATGCGACTGTACTTACAACATTGTCCAAGTTCATCTGTCCCACTGCCCCCGCCGCAGAGTTTGCCCCCTTGGCGTTCTTCTTTCCAGCTCCAGCTAGCTTCTTAGCCTTGAACGCAGATTTGTCTGCTTGCAAAACAACATCCGAGCTGTCGTCTTTGTCGAAAATGTGGAAGTAATTGTTGTAACTTCCCGTCAAAACCTTCTTGCCGTCAGGGCCCCACAGAGCCTCAAACTTGTCAAAGATGCAATCGTTCTCGTACAGGTCGCACAATTTCGACCGGAGATGGTCGTGAATAGGGATGGTTTTGACGGGTTTGTTCTCCATATTGACATCCCAGATCTTGAGCGTCAAATAATCGCGCGAAAGAATGTATCGACCATCCCGGCTGAATTTGACATCTGAAATGCTGCTGATGATTTCGCTGAAGAACGACTTGTTCGCTGGGTCTTCTTCTTCCTCGAATTCTTTTGATTTGGAATTTTTCGTTGTAGTAAAGCAAGTTCGTCAGTATTGATAAAAGGAAAGGGACAAGCCAATAACGCAGGAACGGCAAGAGAGATTGATAGGGCGAGAGAGGCGATGAGATAGCAGAGGCGTCAAGAGACCTCATCAGACCCAATCGACTCACGTTTGGCATGTGCGTCGCACAGGGCTGAGTCTCTCATGTCCGCCAACTTAATCGTTCCCTTCGAGCTCGAATAGACAAATTGGTTGCAATGAATCGGGTGAAATTCGGCCGCTGTGATGACCTCTGTCAGCTCCTCCATGTTCACAGGCTTTATGTCGACAATGTCTTTCATTTTTTTCATTTTTGGGTTATGTGTCGCCCAAGGAAAGGGGATGGGGAGAGGGGGGTGCAGGCAAGTTGAAAATTCAGAGGACATGACGTATAGGTGAGCTCTCCTCGGTCATGATAGGAATCTGAGCCGGCCCCTTTGAGGCAAATCTCCTAGACTCACTGAAGCTCTGGTCACTGATGTTCAGATTCCAGAGATTGATTCGCAGATCATCGGCGCTGATGTATGTCTCCCCATCAGAGTTGACAGAGATGGAGTTGATATGGTAAGCGTGGGCATTTGCGTAGATCTTTCTTGGAACAGCGGCCACAATAGTGTCATGGTGCGTGAGACGTGGCAACCGGAGGTTGGTACCGCTCCCAACGACAGGTGTGATCGTCGGCATAAGGCTCGGGTGTAGGCTTGATTGAGGTGTTTGTCGGAAACCATCTGAAAGGTTGTTCTCGGAAACCACTTTCAATGACTTTTCGAAAACTTTCCACAGTTTGATCGTCTTGTCTGTCTCATCGAAACAAAAAGGGTGAAATTATCAGACTCCTCCTCATTCGGTGAATCTCCCTACGACTTGGGCTGAACGGGGCCATCGACTCACCATTCGTGCTGAGAAGGAAATGGGCAGCGTTCTGGCGCCGGCACCATTTGATCTTGTTGATCTTCTCCTCGATCTCTAAAGATTTGAGGTAGTCGAATTCAGGTTCGTGACTCTGGAATTCGGTGTGGAACTTGTACTCGCATCCTTTTTTCTGGTGGCGAAACAGCGATGAACACGGGAGGCAAGGAAAGGCGGGGACTCAGTTCAGGAGCCGTCCCTCACGGACAAAAGAGCTTGTGGTTGAATCAGGTCAGAAACCCACCGACTCGTTCCTCTCAAACAAGACGACCCTGCCGCCTTTGTCTCCAGTGGCCAAGTAATCGCCCGTGTGATCGAACTCGACAGTGGAAATGATGTCGGCTGGGAATTGAGGAAGTGGACATCAAATTGATTCGACCGTGCGGGCGAAAAGGGGGGGAGGGGGCATGGGAGGGAACCTCTGGTCAGTAAAGGAGAAACGTGATGGGAAGGTAGCAAGGAGAAAAGAAAATTCGGCCCAAGGAAGGTTTTAGGCAAATGGTCCGCGTAGCCTCACCTTCGGTAATGTCTTCCACTTCGCCTTTATCTCCGAAGCACTGAGCGAAGCGCCAACCACCGGAAGGGTCACCATCACGCTCCATCTTGTCGCGATCAAGTGGATTCCGAAAAAAATGAGGGAGGCAAGCCTAGCTTTTCCCCCTTTTTGGCGTTCTTTCCTTCGACTTCTGTATCTTATCGCAACAGCTCGGCTATGCTCTTCCAAGCTGATCAAAACCGAGTCGGAGTAGCGAGTCAATGCTTAATGCCTCTCTCGCTGTTTGGTGTCCGTTTGACGTGTGGATTGCCTTTTGTCTTGTAGACGCTTTCGTTGGCTTGATGTGTTCAACAGCTTTTGATGAGATCTTGCGCTGCCTCTTCCTCTTTCTTTTCCTCGTTCTCCTACTCAATCGTTTTCTTCCAGCTCTCTACTTTCTTCCTCTTCTCAGGGCGAACAAGACCTGGGCTATCGGTCAAACTGTGGACAAGTGGGACCTACTTGAAGATCCTTTTCGAACCACCTGCTCTGAAGTGAAGCATGAAATTTTGGATTTTCCGAAATTCGGGAATAGAGAAGGATCGCGGCAGATGAGCCTTTTCCCCTTCCAAGACTCCAAGCTTCCGCTTCGCTCTTTCAGCCTTGTTTGCCTCTCGCCAGTAGAGTTACGGACCGGGGTAGAGAGGGGGAAGGGGTTTTCCTTGCTTCGCTCGTTTCGATGGCTTTGGTGGAAAGTGTGAGGTAAAGGGTGAAAGGGGGCTGGGAGGAGGCAGATGGCAAGAGAGGCGGTGGAGAAGGAATGCGATGGAAGGATAAGGTGGAGATGACCTGGATTGGGTTGCTACTCGAGAGTTCGGTTCAACGTTGAGATGAAAGACGAAAGAATCAGAGAATTGACAAGGAAAAGAGAGAAGAAAGACAGAGGAAAGCAGAAAGCGAAAGTGAAAAGGGAGCGAGGGAGAAAGAAGGAAAGGTGAACGCGAAAGGTGAGAGTTGGAGGGGAAGAAAGATAGGGGAGTCGATCAAGGTCGAGGTGGGGGGACTTCGTCGGTCTGGTTAGGTGCTTCAGTCGAAAATCAAATCTGGGGTTGATGATAATGAGCTGAGTGGGGAGAAGGGGTTGGGGGGGGGTGTGAGTGGTGAAGCGTGAATAGGATGTGTGGATGTGTGTGGATGTGGATGTGGACGTGGGATGTGGATGGTTTGGACTGGAGTGTGCTGTGGTGTGTAATGGAATAGATTGGGTTGATGGGATAGGGATGGTGATGGTGATGGGGATGGTGATGGGGATGGGGATGGGACTGTGGGAAAGTCGGATAGTAGTAAGTGGTGTCTGGCTCGACTGACTTGCAAAAAAAAGGTGGTCTTTGAAGGGTCACACACTCACACTTGTGACTTTCAGTCCTACTTAGCTTGACTTGCCTTGTTTCGAGTGAAAGTTGGTGGTGGAGTGCGTGAGGGAGGGGGGGAGGAGGAGGAGGAGGAGTAGTAGTAGTAGTAGTAGTAGTAGTAGTATGTGGTGCAGTAGTAGATGTAGTCAGTCAGTGTAGTGAGTCGCGAGTGTGACAGTTGGGTCGGTCGTCGCCTAAAGAGGGTGAAGAGATTTTTCAACCGTTTTTGGATTAACAATTCCTCATTGGGTTGACTCCAAGTCTCACTCCAATTAGGGAGAGGAGAGTGATCGAACTCCATCCCCATGGCACACCCGCTCTCTAACCTCACGTAAACAACTCACTACTATCAGTCACAGTGAGTGTGTGTGCAAACAGTCTCCCTACATGAAGATGGGGCACATGTAACTCTCACAACCAAAATGTCGATCGTGAATGAATCCTACACGTCGACTTCCACAGTAAAAGTCCACACGAGTATGTACTCATATGTATACAGTACATATGTACTGCACAGTATGTACGCTCAGTGGGCGTTTCTTTCCCATTCTTGTTCATGATTGGTACATCGTACTACTCGTATCTTCTTCATCATTTTCCTTTTTCATGTTGTGTTTCTTGTTGTCTTCCCCCCCCCCTTTTTATTTACAGAAAGTTTAAAAAAAGAGCTAGATCCAAAAAAGAAAAAAAAGAAAAAAAAGAAAAAACAGAAGACAAGAATTATCTTCTTCCCTCCAAGGTTCCGCAAGTTTTCTTGTGTTGCTCACTCACTCACTCATTTGCCCGGTATGCCGCGAGAGATTTTGAGGGAGAGATTCGATTCCTTTTATTTCCTTCCGTAGCCCCTGTTCGGCTTCTCATGTCGAGCCTAGGAACCAAGACAGGGAATAGTCAAAGTGGTAATCGAGTCCGAGTGATGAGCGCAATCCCGAACCATGAATCTACCGTAACGGAGAAAAAATTAGAGTCGTCCGTTGTCGAACTGACGTCGCCTCTCCAGGCCAAGAGTCCAACAAAATTGGAAAAAATGAAAAGAAAAAAGAAATAAAAGAGGAAACACGGTGCACGGTGCACGGTGATCGCGCACGGACTCTCTCTTCGTTTGTGTTTTGTTTTGCTTGCCCGTCTTCCCGGTCAAAGGGACGGGGGAACGGAACGCGCACAACAGCAGCATGGCTCGTGCGCTTTGTTTAGTGATTTTTGGATTTTTTTTTTTTTTGGTAGGGAAGGAGCGGGCTTAAGCCCTTGGTCAGTCGTACGAGTGAAACTGCTTTGTCGGTCGATATCCAACTCGCTCGGATTTGGGCGCGTTTTCCAGACATCCAAGCCAGTCAGCAGTCTGCGATACAGTCAGATATGTTGTATGTTTGTAGAAGAGGAGGCTCGTCTCCCCCCTCTCTCTCTCTCTCTTGCTCACCAGTTCACAGTCACCATGTGAACACCTGAATAAAGCTCCGTTCTTTTTCTTTCCCTCCCCCTCACCCCCCTTTCCTCGTTGTAAGACTCTCACTTGTCACTGTCAACTTTGAGCTGAGCTGCTTGTGCTTGGCTTGGGCCTTCCCCACAGTCGAGTGAGGTCGATCAAGACTCAGATTCTTCTCTTGCTACCCTCGTGTCAAATGACCCAACTCACCCCCCCTCCGGTCAAACCGGTTAATGTGGTGAGGCTCACTTGGATTTACCAAGCGTCTGACTATTAACTCATGAAGCGAGCTCTCATTTTTTCTTTATTCTTCCTCCCTCGCCTTGCCCCGCCTCCATTCCACTATGATACCTTTATACCCCTTCCCTTTCGAATCATCAACCGTATAAACCAACCACCCCA
>KZ819930.1:3406-34381 GCA_003144235.1 Violaceomyces palustris | reverse complement strand
AAAGGTCTGGAAGGCGGTTGCTTCTGGATCGGGGGGGGGGGGGGGGGGGGCGTGTGAAGGAGGAAGGAGTTTTTTTTTCTTCTTTTCTTTTTCTCTTTTTCTTGTCCTTGTCCCTTTTTCCCGCATCTTTCAAATTACCTCTTCGAAGGGGATGAAGGGGGATTTGGGTTGTGTGGAAAGGGACATGGGAACATGGTAAGGCGTCTCTGTTGAGGTTAGAGTCTAAGGGGGGAATCATACCTTCGAGTTGAATTCCTAACCCCTTGCGTTTGGAATATGTTGGATCCCGATGTCATGGTGAAGGAGGGTGGGTGGGCGGAGGGAGAGAGCGGTTCTTCGTCGTCGAACTTGGTGTCTCTCCCCTCCCTCCACCTTTCCGTGACGCACGCGCGCGTAGAGAAAACAAACACTCAACAACGTGAATGACAACGCAGCTATTCTTGCTCACTACTCTCGGACGATCACAACAACATCAAGCAATCTTCCCGACTTGACCCTCATTCATCAACCCGACCGATCATCCCCCTCTTGGCTCTGGCAGACAATTTCATGCAATGCCATGGAGAAGCTCGACCTTCCGTCTTGAGGATCCGCTCTCCTTGACCCCTCCCCTCACACCATGTTGTTTTGCCCTCCACACAGGCGCCATGACAGCCTAGCAACCCATGCATGTTCAACTAATCAATACCCTCTGTCCAGTAAAGAGAAGAGCGGAAAGGACCATCATCGAATGACCAAACTGGGCCAAGAAAACCCATGACCATCCCCATCCACTCTTCTTTCTCACCGCCTCTACCCTTTCGATCGGAATGTGGCCTTCGGCGAGCTGAACTCAGAACTGGGAGCCAGCTAGCATCTCTTCTCTTCCCCATCAGGCTCGCTTGTAAAACCTTCCCCCTCATCCCAGAAAATCCCCAGCTTCAGAGATCAACTTTGGGCGTCAAATTCTTCCACTCCCTTTGTTCCTGCTAGCCCATCAGATGGATTCATGTCGATCCAAACGGGTCCCAGGGGGCTCAGGAAGGACTTTCCCCCTTCCCCTTCTTCTTTTGCCCTTGAAACCTCTGAACATCTGGTCAAGTTTGCGTGTCTCGTTCAATCATTTTCCCCTTGTTCAATGCCGCCATTCCATCCAAGTAGAAAGCGATCAACATTCACGATCACCAAGAGGCATCTTGATGGTTTTCAGATACGCTGACCGAAGTGAGGATTTGTAGGAAACGAGAAGGAGAGGAGTGAAAGGTTTTCCGTCCAATCGGAAGGGGTGGGCGAGTCCATCTCTTTCATTCGTGATCCCAGCACATTCCGTTCGACGATCACGCTTTGATCTGATGAGGTAGGGGGAGTAAATGTTTTGAGAACTCTCTTCTTCCCATCGAACCGAGCCAAACTCAACGAACGATTCAAACCTGATACGTAGGCAGTAGCACCTTGATGTCCTTCCCTCCTTCTTGAAAAAGGGGTTTTGGAAGGACCCGTAACAACCCTCCCCCCCCTTCTTTCGTTGGATTCGAAAGGCGAAACGAAGGGCATCCATTTACTTACTTCCCCCCTTCATCTTGAAATCGACATCGTCGACCATCAGCTCCCCCCTCATTTGACGCTGACCATCGACTTCTATCCACCTTGCTGGAGATCACTCGAGATCACGTAAGGTGGGAAAACCTAGGAATCCAGCCGGAGGTGAAGGGATCGTTCGCATGTCTCCAGAACGAGATCTGGGTCCATCGCCAGCATTTATCCAAACTGCTGCCATCAGAGAGCCCTGTTACCAACCCTTGCCGTTCTAGATGGGTTGGATCTTCCGAGTCGCCCCCTTCCAGGAGATGATAGTAGCATCAGCCTGAGGTGGGTGACGTGAATGTCGGCTCCGAACCCCGCCCCCCCACGTTCGTCATAGACCATCAAGAGCCAAATTACGCCTGACCACTTCAATCCACATGTAGGGGTGAAGTGAAGAGAAGCGAAGGGTCAGATAGCATGGGATCCAAGGAACCAAGGCAGCACAAATAGACAAAAGGCAAGGTCACCAAAACTAAACCTCAAAACTCGAATGAAACGTGAGAAGACAGAAGAGCCGAAACCTAGACCAAATGCTTGGATGCTGGGAAAAAGTTTCAAGCAGGGTTTCTCGGACTGGGTGTTCAGTGACCAAAGTCTGTGGGTGTTGGTCGGCGGCGGGTCGAGAATGCCCCTCATGTCTCATGTCTCTTCCAAGACAATCTGGTTTAAAAGTGAAAGGGTGGACGGCTCTCTACCATGATCATGTATGCATTTTCTCTTGCGTACATACTTTATGTTTGTGCAAACATACATCCATTCAAAGAAAAACGGCAGGGAGCAAAGTCTAGCTCTCTCGCTCGACTCACTTTCATCTTGCTCACCGAAGGCAAAAAAGCAATCATAATCTGGGCAATCCGTTGTAGGAACACAAGAACACTACGGAGGGGTTGAGCGATCAAGGGACTTGGGGGCTGCGTGCCCTCTGAAGCTTGGTTGGTTCATCGACTCTGCTTACCTTCCTTGAACCCCCCCCTTCTCCCCCTTGTGCCGTTGAGGTTGTTTGGGGACGACGTCAAAGGGATCATGATCCTGGTCGGTTGGAACACTGTGGCCAAGCCAGCAGCAACATTGTCATCCAAACCCAATGTATGCGGTATGAAAGTAGCACGAAGAGCGGGAAAGGAAAAGGCAAGGTGGAGAAGGAAACGACAAGCCCCTTGCATGGCCCTGTCATGTTGAGTACATGAGCGACGTGCATACAACACTGAAACATTCGGGCTGATCTACGGGATGGAGGGAGTTACAAACATTACACACCTTCTGTACACAAGGGTCCACGCCAGCTACAATGGAATGGTGTCGTTCTTCCCTCCCCTCTCCTCTCTCATCAATACCACTCCCCACCCAAGGATTAAGCTTGATCCATAGAAAGTGAGTGTACCGCCATCCTTGTAAGGAGTCCCGAGTCAACCGAGGGGGTGGGGGTGGGGGGTTTGGCAAGCCAACCTGACATCGTCTTTCCTCCGCAAAGATACGGTCATGCACCACAAACACACCATCTACCCCGTCAGTGAAACTCGGGCAAGCCTTATAAGCTGGCAAGTCATTCCATCATCCTCCCCATCGCCCTTCTCCTCTTTTTCTCCATCTTCTCCATATTGTGTCACGCCCGCCATCGCTCGGTGCTTTCTCCCTCCCTCCCTCTCCTTCTCTCTCTCCCTGTCTCTGCCTCTCCACCTCACACTCTTTTTACAAGGCCTTGGTCTCAACCCCACTCTCTTTTCAACTTACAAGACAACACACCAGAAATCCTAACTCCACACGCCGACCTCTCTTGAGAGCTACCTTTCCATCATCTGAATCCCTCCTAAAGAAAGACCAGCTAAATAAACCCAACTCAGACATGCGTTTCATCACAGCGGCCACGGTCTTGCTAGCGAGCATCACTTCATCCACTTTTGCGACCCCAGTTCTGCAGGAGTTGGTCACTCGAGATGCCAACGGGCTGATAGACAACCTCCGGAGCAACAACCTGTCGAGGCTGGCCGATGCCTTGGCTCAGAACCCAGAGGTGACAAACACCATCTTCCAGGAAAACTCGAAAAAGTACTTCCTCGCCCCCACGGATGATGCCATGCAAAAGTTGCCGGACTGGGTCACCCAGAACAAAACTATCCTTCAGGCGACGCTACTTCAGCACGTTCTCAACGGACAGTTTGACTCGAACAAGGTGAGTCTGATGGTAAACTTCCTACGAGGAAGACTCCCCCCCCCCCCTTTCCCTGGAGAAGCTGAAAAGAAGCTTGAAACGGTCGCTTACTCTTTCTGCACACTCCAACCGCCGACTTCTGATTCCTTTCATCACCAGTTCAACACCTACCCAACTCACACTATTGGTCACTCACTCTTGAAGAGCAACGATTTTGTCAAGCTCCCAGGCGGTGCTGGTCAAGCCGTTTCTCTGGCTCGTGGTCCGCAAGGTGCCTTCGTCGCCGAGGCGGTCAACAACGACACGATGACCTCGGCGACCGGATCTTACGATCAGTTCACCATTCAACCTATCTCCCAAGCTATCACAGTCCCAGGAGGGCTTGTCGCCACGCTGAGGTACCTCGGATATGAAGAGCTTCTCAACACCATCTCGAGCGTCCAGGATGGTGCCCTAGCGAGGCAGCTCGACGAAATGTCAGGTATCACCGTCTTCGCCCCAACCAATAGGGCCCTCCGGGAATACGCCGACACCGACCCCAACGAGCAGGACCTGGCAACTGTCCTCGGTCAGCACGTCATCCAAAGCCGCGTCGTCTACTCCCCTCTTCTCACCGACCAAGGCAGCATGATCTCTTCCAGTGGCCAGGACATCATCTTTGACCAGGCCTCCGGAAGAGTCACGGTCAACGGCAGGTCGGCCAAGATCATCCAAAGCGACATCATCTGCTCGACCGGCGTCATCCACCTTATCGACACCGTCCTCTCCTCGACCAACCTAGACCAGGGTCGAGCTCTTCAGGCTGCCAGATCAGCCCAGGCCGGAGTATCCAACTCGCAAGCTGCCTCGGTCAGTGGCCCAGTCGACGGAACCAACTCGATCACATCGCAAGGGAACAGCGTCCCAGTCTCGCAGACCAGTGGGTACAGCACCAGGAACTCGACCAAGAACGACGACAACGCAGGTCAGGGGCAGAGCGGCTTCGGCAACAACAACAACAACAATAACAACAACAACAATAACGGGAATGGGAAGAACGCCGCAGTCTCGATCAATGTGTCAGGCTCACTGGCAGGTTTGGCTTCGGCGACCGCCATCGGTCTAGCACTCCTCCTCTGATAAGGGACTTCACCGGACCCAAGTCAAAATTTCCCACTCGAACCCACTCCTCCCTCCCTCCCTCTCTCTCTCTCTCCAGCAACATGTGATACCCAAATGTGTTCTCTTCCCATGGCGCTTCCATCCCCTTCACCTTGGCCTTTCCCCTTCCCCTCCCTTCCCCCTCCAACTACTAGATCTCCATCACGTTCAGCATAGGCATCTATTCAATCTCCTCATCTTTTTCTATTTCCCTCTCATTCCTCCATACCTTCCGCTTGACAACCCATGCTAGCATCATAGGGTCATGACTCGCTTCTTTCCTTCCCTCTCCCCACCCCAATGACTTACACGAACCTTTGACGTGAACAGCCGTCCTCGATCATGTATCCTCCTCTTCTTCCCCACAAAAGCCTCCCCTCCACCTTCCCGTCAAGTCTCGTCCCAAACTGTATCCCTATCTGCTTCAACCCTTCCCCTTTCCCCCTTCCCCTAACCTAGTTGATTGAAAATGATTCTTTTCCAACTCCTTTCTCTTTCCTTCTTCCAAGGAAAGCCAGACCCGTGAACAGTTGCGAAACTCGTTATCTCTCTCTCCCTCCCCTTTTTTTTCCCCCCGTTTCTGAAACGTTGCGTCGTCATCCCAGCTTTTCCTGGTCGAAAAGGGTCGGGTCGTTTCAAGTGTCGCCCGAAAAAAAAGGAACCTTCAGGTGACGAGGAGAGAGAGAGGGAGAGAAGTGGGGGGAAAGGGGGGGACGGAGGTGAAATCATCCGACTTGGGGACATGGAGGGGAAAGAGGGAGGAACGAAGAAAAGAGAGCCCAGGAAGGTTTCACTGAAAGTTCCTCGCATCTTCACCCCAAGCCTATCGCGAAAGGTGGATTGCCTACGTTGGGGAGGAGAGGGGAACAAGGCAAAGCTTTGAGAGAGCTTGGTGAGGCGAAGGGGGGCGGAATCGAAGCTCCCTCCGGGGAAAGGAAAGAAAAAAAAGGTTCATTCGTTCACGGATCGCCCCCAACCCTCTCGGGAAGGTCCTTCTTCGTACAGAGTTTACATGCTTCACATTGCCCGAGGTCCGAAAAAGGTGGAGGGGAGCGGGTTTTTTACACGAAATTGCTGAGCGAGTCGAGATCGATATCGAGCTGCAACGAAAAGTAATCGCTCCAGTAGGCGAGCATGTCCTTGGGATCGCTGGATAGACCGTTCGTGCCCTGGGGGACGACCATGGGTCCGTACGAGTCGGTCATGACGCTGGTCCTGCTGCCGATCGCTTCAAAGGCTGACCCAGTGATGCCCCCACCAACACCACCTCCCGATTCGTTGAACCCATTCGTGACACTGCTCGGTCCATCCTCCGCGTTTTCGACATTGACGGACGAGAACAGGTTACCGATCAGATTCGGATGGGTTTGGAAGAAGGACGAGGACGACATGGCCGTCGATTGGTTTGCGGTTGGGACATTCAAAGTTGGCAAGGCAGAGGAATGCCCAAGATCCCTGCTGCTGCTGCTACCGCTACCATTGTTATGGTTGTTACTGGCGTAATGATTCGAGTTCGTCCCCCCAGCCCCGAGGTCGCCGGGAGTTGACATCATGTTAAGAGGGTCAAACTGATCCGAGAAAGTGGGATCGAAGGCGAAAAAGGAATCCGGCAAGGCCGAACCAGGCGATACAAGGTTGGAGTTGAAAGGGTTGCCATTCCCTCCTACTCCTGCGAAGACCGCAACCTCGCCGTTTCCTGCGGGAGCCGACGAGGTCGGGTTGGAGACAGTACTGAAGCCGTTTTCAAGCATGTTGTTGATGTTTTCGCTGTTAAAGTTCAAGAAAGTGTTCATGGTTGGTGTTGAGCCTGTCTGAACCTGTGACGCCGAAGAAGGACTTGGAGTCTCTTCGGTTCGAGACGATCGAGGGACGGGAGCCTTCAAATCTTGTTTCCGATCTGAAGCCTTTGACTTCCGCGCCGCACGAGGGTTGTTCATCGCCGCTGTAGCCAGCTTGCGTAAGACCCGCAGGCCCCCTTTGGCTGTCCTCAGACCCGGCCACCTTTCTGGGGCTCGTTCGAACGATTTGGTAATGCTGACCATGTCCTTGTAGACCACCGATGACATCCTGCTCGTCGGCATCAGGAATGTGATGTATGCGCCAGCAACCTGCGGGGAAAGCAAGAGTGTGTGCGAACAGGCCAGTCAGTAAGAGCAAGAACTCATCATCCCTTGGGCTTCCTCCGGCGAAGCAATGGTGGTTGGTGCCAGCCTTCACTCACCGCAGCGTGGAAGACGTAGAAGGCGACACTCCAGAACATTCCGGCACGCGTCGAGCCCAGATGGTCATGCATCACTTTCTGAGTCCGTGCGATGACTCTGAGAGATCTGGCGCACATCTTGAGACTGAAGTCGTTGATGACCAGGTTCCCTTTCTGCCTCCTTGCATCCGGAGGGACCAGGTTGGATTTGTGGAGCGAGAGGAGGATGTAGTGGAGCTTGGTCGCGAAGACGCACGACTGATGCAGCGTGGTCAGACCCTTGTCCCCATTCCCCAAGCAGGCCTCTGGGAACTTGACCGGCAGCTGATGGTCCGGATCACTCTCAAGGTTCTCCAGGTCGCCGAAGTCGAGGCGGTACTGGCTTGGCAGGTTCTCGTACCAATCCAACATTTTTCTTGTGTAAGATTCACACTGCTCCTGACTCCAGCTTCTATCTTGCGCCTCGTCTAGATACACCCTCTGAAGCTCGGCAAATTCGCACTGTAAGCGCGAGTAGGTCCTAAGAGCTGGCTCCTGTATCGTCCCCGGCTTCTGGCAGCTGAACTTGGAGATCGCCAAGGGCCTTCCAAAGATGCTCGAGAGGATGCAGTCTTGGTGAACGATCGTCCACCACAGGCGCCTCCGCATGTCTGCCTCGACCGGGTCGTATTGGATGCGGGATCTCGAGGGATCTATGTGAAGACCGATCGATTGAGCCTGTCTGCTGATGCTGCCCAGGAGCGGCCAGTAAGTTGATATCCTTTCCGTGTTCATGAGGTATGCGCCGATCAGAAGCTGGGCGTGAATTGTCTGAAGTGTCGGCGAGCTAAGGAAGGAGCATAGTCGGAGAGATTGATAGGTAGCCGATAGGAAGAGATCTGCCTCCAGGTCAGAGTCGATCGTCACAGTCTTGGTCGAAATGTCTCTGCCTTTTGAGGATTTGCCGGCCACTGCTCCCGCTCCGTGGCTACTCTCCGGAGAGGTATGTGCCGAGGCAATCGTGTCGAGATCGCAATTTTTGCCGATTGCGATGATCATGAGGAAGACGGCAAGGGCGGGAAGGGGCACTTTTTCCTGCTCCTCAATACTTCTGTGAGAGAACTCGCGGGCCGCAGTCACCGCGTTGGGACTGCTGAGGGCAGGAAAGAGTGCCGCAAAGTGGCGAAGGAAAGATTGCATGATTCTGGTGGACGATCGCGCATGGACGCACATTTTTTTCGTGAGAAAAGTGGAAAGCCGATCGGCCAGTACAGGGTGAGAGGGGACCCTTGCGGAGGAGAGAGGAAGCAGCCCACTCACACGTCGAATTCATCTGGTTTGGGGAAATGAGGGAGAAAGGCTTTCAAGAACTCCTTCCGAGAAGAGGGCCATATAGTCGAGAAAGGGAAGCCGCTACCTGAGCCGTTCAGCAAGCCGTCGAATGCAGTCTGCACGTCGCGATGGATCGCCTTGACATCGGTAGGATCATCTGTCTTCTCCGAACCATCTGGCTCGCTGGAGCGGCCCCGGCCTTTTTCTGCCTGATCAGCGACGACCTGGCGGGGAAGCCGACGTGAGGCGAATGAAAAGAATCACAGCTTTGGGGCTAAGTCGTGATGAAGTAAGGAGCTCGCCTGAAGGCGCCCACATATTTGCTTGTGAAGAGCTACTCACCTCCCGAAGAGCAGGGTAGTTAGCAGCGCCGTCTCCGAAGTAAATGTGCTGGCCATTCATATTCCTAGGGGACTTGACGTCTTCAACAGGGGTTCCGGATCTCTCAGTAGATGGAGAGAGGGAGTTTCTGCCCCTTGAGTTGGTATTGGCATCGACCGTCCCTGAAGATGCACGGATGCGAGCCAAGTAAGCCCCATTGGCGGATCTTGGTGTCGTTTCCACTGGCCATTCCGAGTTTCGAGCAGCGGTGGCAGAGGTTGAGTGATGACCCACATTCCAAGAGGAAGAGGAGGAAGAGGCTTGCCTGTACATCTCTGAAGCTCTCTCGCTTCTGGAGATCTCTGCGAGCATCAGCAGCCCATCCGAAGGCGAGGGTCCTTGGAGAGCTTTTGAATGCTCCTCGAGGTGGGACACCGACCTTGGGTGAGATTGCTCCGGGGAATAGTTAGGAGAACGCTGACGCCGTGTGTCTGAACCTGAAGCTCGTCTCATATCGCTTGATCCCAAACGGCCACGTTCAAGCTGCATTTGAAGCTCTTTCACAATCTGCTCGCTTGCTCGAAGTTGTTGTCGCAGTCTGATTCGGACTCGGTCAGACGAGGCGCACGTTCATCATCTCGGGAAAAGGAAAATGGTCCAAGCCACTCACTTGAGAATCTCATGAGACTCCTGATCACTCGAGTCGTCCGAATCATCATTCTTTTCTCCCTTCAGCTTCTTACTCCTATGGGATGATATGGTCTCCAATCTGGAATCGTACGAGCATTCCACAGCCTGACCAGCCCTGACACATCTACCGCAGGCTGGTCTCTCCCTGTCGCAGGCCCTCTTGCCCCTAAGGCAGGGTATGCAGGATTTGGGGATCCGGACTCGCTTCCTTTTGACAGGTGGTGCGATCGATTTGGGCGATTCTTGCTTGATCGAGGGTGAATGCTGAGGGGGAACGGCGACAGTGGAGGAATCTTGGCGATCCATGATCATCGCTGGTTGGGTTTCGCCACCTCTTGCTGTTCTGGCTGGATGTATGGATGGTAAAGGGGGTGGAGTGAAGAAGAGGGAGACCCTAACAAAAAGAGTGAGAGAGAGTGAGAGAGAGCGAGAAGAAGGACAGAGATGGGGTGAGTCTGTGGGACGAGTGCGTGGGAACTAGTAGTGAGAGCCTTCAGAGAGTTGTAAGACAAGGGAAGGGCGATGCCGGGGCAGCCATGCAAGCATGGCCCAGTGGCGCCACGGATGGTCGGCCCAGCAGAGTGGAGGGCAGGTTGGGATCGAGATTTGATGGCGATGGCACCTTGGTGAGAGGCGATGATTCGTTGTCAACGTGTAGGTCCAGAAGTTCTGGAATTCGGATGGCGTTGATGGCTGGGAAAGTTGGATGGCGACGGAGGCCTCAAGAAGGAAAGGAGGAGTAGGGCTTTCGACAGACCTTGGCTCAAATGTGAGTTGGTGGCTGTTGGCGGGGAAAGCGGAGCGTGACGAGACAGTCAGGGTGTTGTCGACCGGTCACCAAGTTCCTTTAGTGTGGGTCTCTCTTTCTCACTTTCCGACAACTCTTGCTTCTTGGGCATTAGAAATTTACTGTAGCTCCTTTTTCTGTTTATTGCTCTTTATTCCACGCTATTTTACATCTCCCGCCCTTCCCCCCGCCGGAATTCCATCCTCTTCCGTGTTTTGAATTTCAAAGCACCCCTTTGGGTTCTGGCCATCCAGACTTGACTGGAGCACCACTTGAGTGATGCGTGCGCCACCACAAGCTATATTTGGACTGCACACCAATCCCAGTCGCAAGGCCACTCGCTACTCTCGATAGGTTGGAGATCGGCACTGCCCTGTGCTGAGAGATAGGGGCTGATGAAGAGTCAAAGTCGTTGTGGCCACGGTTGTGGTTCTTTTTTCTTCGTCGCGATGCCTCTGCTTTTACGCCTCAAGGGACAAAGACACGGGGTGAGAACCCTCAACCCGATCCTCTCTCATCCATCGCTGCAAAGCGACTTTCTTCGAGGCTCGCCAAGGATCCAACCTCAGAGGTTGTTGTAAGAGGTGGGTGAACGCGGATCAACAAAGCTTGTCAGGATACAGTTGTATAGGCATCTGCCACTCGCGACTTTGCGTCTCGACTCGCGGAATTAAGGATGTGAGCGATGGTAAGGCCGATCAAGATAAAACCAACATGAGGACATGTGATCATGAATGAGAGATTCTTGATCCTGATTTGCTTTCCCCACCGTGTGTGACCGTGACTGCTGGCGAATGTTGGAGTACAGCCACAAGAGTGAGTGCGTACCGGATGTGTGGTCAAAGGGATCCTAGTTCATCGATTCGAAGCACTTCCACTTGCTCGTGGATTTGACTCTGACGAGGCTACCAACTCTGAGTGAGTCCGACTCCATGTGTTCAACGTGCGGTGCCTACTTTTCATTTCACTGTAGGTACACGGTGTGACTCTGACTGTGACCTACCCTGTTCAAGCTTGACAAGGATGAGGATGATAGTGAGGGAGGTCGGTTTGAGCGTTCCCTCCCTCAACCATGGCGATGTGTAATCGCGATTCTCGTTGTGGTGTCGGCCGAAAAAGGTTAGTTTCGTGCGATCGTAACGATAGCCACCCGATTACCAACACTACAGGTTATGAAATCCCGATTTCTTCATCAAGATGCTTCGTGTGGAGCCCCACACTGCGACCCGAATCCCACATTCCGTCTGGTCCAGAACTCTCCACGAATCCATCCTCCCCCTTCACTTCTCGAAACCTCTTGTCGTCCTAACACAACAAAAACTCATAGAAGTCCAAGTGGATGTGATGAATTGATCGAGATAGAGAGAGGGGAACGAAAAGTCATGGGAGTGGGCTCGAGCCTTCCTTTTTACTGTGCCCAACGATCGTAAGCGATTCCATCCTTGGAATCCTTCCGCGAATTCCTTCCTATTCTCATCGAGTCTCTCCCTCTATCGGAACGAATTCCAGTCCCAGCAATCGGGAAAAAACCTATCCTTGCACGGGTGAGCTTGTTTCCTCCGAAAGCTCGTGATCTAAAATGGAAGGGAAAGAGGTGATCGATTGTATCCAACGACTGCGGGCGTCCAAAGTGCTTCCAACGTCGGAGTCACCATCAAGAACGTAGATCTTCGGGATCCGTAGGCTGATCGATCTCTAGCCTACAACAGGCCCTTAATCCAAGGTTTTGGATCAGGTGATCTTTCCTAACATCCAGCAGTGATCTGATAAAGCGGGATCGAGTGAAGTGATCCTAGAGATGCTAAATGAGCACAATGGGCAATCGATTCATGCTGAGCGTAGCAACCGCTGTCAAGTGAGATCCACCATCGCAGGACAATATTGCGCTTGACTAGAATCATATTATGCTCCTTCCGCCTTCCACCTTCCCCCTCTCTCACCATCTTGGCCACTTGTCAAGACGGGTGAATCTCTTCACACTGTTTTCGAACGCATGACCACTGAGTAGAACATTTCAAATCTTCACACTTAATAACGTGATGCCACAGGCTGGTGAAATGGAGGGTCAGGGAAGGCAAGAGTGAAGACTGGTGGAGACGGGTGCGTGGACAATATCGGGGAGAGAGTACTTGTGGAATGTCAGGAAAGGAAAACAAGAAAATCACTTCTTTCTGAGAAGAGGAGGAAGGGAGAGAGAAAGGACGCTGACCAAAGTAGCTTCCAAGTGGGGGAGGGGAGGGGGGGGGAGTGGTCCAATTATTGTGAGCAACCTTGCTCAAGGGTGATGAATGGCCTGACAGAAGCCAAGTGGACACAGCTCTCGGATCTGGCCGGAATGAAAGAGTGGGCATCTAAGAGGTGCCAAAGCGAGTTGCCCCATTTGCGGATCGTAAAAAAATCCCTTCCTAACCCGTGCTCCGACTCCATCCCACCGTCTAGAAACAGTAGCCTAATTTTTCTTTTTTTTAAACATCTCAACCAGTGAATGGAAGAAGTTTACAAACCTTCCTTTGCATCAAATTTCAACCAAGGATCCGGAAGCCTCACACCAGATTGATCAGAAAGGGGCTCATGCCGAGTGAGCGCGAACATGAAGCTTTTTGACAGGGCAAGAGGGCGAGAACTCTCGGTGGCGGCTGGCGTGGGAGAGTTTGGGTTGCGGAATGATAGGGGCGCGCAGATAGCCGTCGGAAGAAGAATTGGGCGATGCAAAGTCATCTGGATTTGCTGCGAGTGGGTGGTGTGGACAAGCCTGTGTCCTCCCGCACTTGGCTCTGCCTGGCAGTTTCCCGGGAGAATCTTTCAACTTGGTGCTTCGATGCTTTTTCTCCTTTTTCTCGAAAGTGAAAGGAGAGGATGGTGGAGGTGGGGTGTGGGGGGAAGGGGGGGGGGGATTTGGATGTGATGGTCCACCGAATTTGTATCTCCCGCCGAACAATCCAAATTTTCCCTGATATCCCCCTAAAACCCTAGGTTTACGACTTCCTCGGCGATTTTTTCCCCAACCATCCTGGAGGGTCGGTTTTGGTTATGGAAGAGAGGAGTATCAATTCGAACCCATGAGGACCGGCTCGACGCCAAATGAGGAAGGTTGCGTGTATGCGGTCGCTCTCACTGTGTCAAGGTCAAGGAATTCTTTCGAAAGGGAAGGAGATCGTCGATGGGAAGTGGTGGGCCATGGGACTGAATGACTACGGCTGCTCTGGAGTTGAGTGCAGAACTCATACCTACTGAAGAGGAGAGAGAGAGAGAGAGTAGTGTGTGTTTGCATGTGTGTATGAATCCAACTTATTCTACTCTACTTGCTCTGGGCATACATACTACTCTTGTACAGTACATACAGTACATACGGTACATACTGTGCAGTACAGTACATACGGTAAACGAGTCTACACACATACATTGAGTCCATTCGTGAAGTCCAACGGCCGGACTTGAAACAAAGCTGTGGAGGCTACGCTGTAAGGCGATTAAAAGTCATGGACGATCCATGATTTTCACAGGTAGAGGGCAACAAGGATGCGATCGAGATCTGCAGGGTGAGTTTCTGAGCTTTTTGTGGTCTTCGTTTTGCTCGAGTTCCTGAAAATCAGACAAATCTTGAGGATCATGGAGTATGCGATCCGATCCTGACGGCTCAAGAGCAAGAAAGGCGAGGAAGGCAAGGCATGGCAAGGCTTTCGAGGGCATGGTGACTGGAGCAAGATGCTCTGGGCTTTGGTTGAGGACGACGTGAGATGAAGGATTTCATTGCTGACTGGAGCATCAGAAGTAACAGTAGAATTGGTGAAATGATTTCCATGAAATGAGATGGTCTCGCTCTCCCCTTCTGCCAAGTGAACGGAGCGCATGCATCGATCGCGAATGTTGCACCTGGCAAAGGTCGAAACAAAGTGGACTCACTCACCACTTTGACTCTGACTGACTTCTTTCGAATCGAAATGAAAACTCTGGCTGCGCAATGTGAGAGAGTTGCAAGCGTGAGCTTGAGCAAGAGTCAATCGATCATGAGAGAAGTTCTTCCTGGTGCCATCCGCGCACTCACACAACTGTGCGTGTAGGAACCAACTCACAATCGCACTCAAGCAGCATGAGAATGATGTCCTTGTGTTTGTGTCCAACACGCCTTGAGTCGTACGATTCCTTTCCCTTTGATCTCTTCCCGAGGGACGGGGGGAATGTATCCGCGGCGCATGAAAAGAGCCAACGCCACGAGTTACCTTTTCGTTTTTCCTCTTCCACTCGAATTTCTCTACTCATTATTTGCTACCCCCACCTCCTTTGATTCGAGTACTCTAGGTATTGACATGGTACGTACAGGTCACAACTACGCAACGTGAATGTATTCTTACTGAACTCGACCTGTCTATCTAGGTGTTGGTAGGGCTGCAAGAAATCTTGTTTAGCCAATGATCAACACTCATCAGGCCGTCGAAAGTTTTCATAGGATCCCTTGGCCACCCCGAGTTGAACTCGTCGGTTGAATTTGGAAGGGTGGACCACGTTCAGCTGCAATGACCTCTCTGCTTCAGGATGCGCTCCGGGTTCATTTCAGGAAAATGTGGTGGGACCCACGATGGCTGGATGAGTGAAGCGGCCCAAGGTTGAGTCTAGAATCGAGATGGGTGAAAGAGATGACTGGCACCCACAAGTGTGACTGAACGAAAGCTTGCTCGTTTTCTTTGTTTCTTTAGGTCTTTGAGCCAACCTGTTCCTGGCCCTCAGCCATGCGCCCCTACCTCAAGCTACTCTTCTCTCCCTTTGAGAAGTGCTGTGAGCCAAGCTCTTTCGATCGGTCAGCGTGGAGACTGGAGAGTTTATGTCATCTACTCGATTTCTTTTGCTTTTCCTCTTCGTTCTTTTTTCTCGCCCTCCTAGCCGAGAATCGACCACGAGGAAAGGGACAGGCACCAGGGTCTGTCCCTGTCTCGCGAAGGCTAGATCCAACTTGAGAAAACGAGAGATCCAACGGTATCTTTGAGCGTGGTGAGTTGAGCTGGCTCATCAGAACCCGGCAGGTTTCTCCAAATGTAAGCTAATATAAAAGAAAGCTGCCGCACTCCTGCTCTTACCGAGATGTGGGACGATGAAGTCTTTTTTCTTTAAAATGAATCACGAATGTTAATGATTAGTCGGGGCACGGGATCCTTTTCACGTCCTTTATCTAAAGAAGGCTTTCTAATGCAATGCACAAAAGATTAGATTTTTTTTGTTTTCAGGCAAGGCGATCGATGAAAGTCCATCGAATTCTGGAATAAAGAGTGACAGAGACCTGAGATTGGTGAAAGGGGAAAGAAGCCACCTTTCCTTTGCTGTTTTAATCGACCGTCCAGATTCCTTTTTGAACCAGAGACTTGAAAGTCATTCACCTCTTGGTTGCGCCCAGGACTCAGGACTGTACCTTACTGCTTTGCCTACCAACCCCTTTTTCTCTCTCGTTTCACCCTCTTCCCTTCTCAGCTTCAACGCCGCCCAAACGATCTGCAGTCCAAGCCAGACTTGGACAACCACGCGCTCGCGCCCTTTCTTTCAAGATCCCCTTGAACCGAAGAGTCACAGCCAAGGTGGAAACGTGGAATCCTTTCTCGGTCTTCCTTGCTCTCTTCAGCCGCTTCAAGTCGAGGATCCGAGTTTTTCCTCCAAACTTTTTCTTTCCTTCCGTTTCGTTTTTCGTTTCCCATCCTTCAGGTTTCTCCTTTTCCAAAATAAGATTAAAAAAGGGATGAATACTCTGCTCTTGTTCAAGACGTGACTGGAACCTTACGGGATTGAGATCGTGACGACTCCGAGTCGAACTCTCACCCAACCCTTTTGATTTCATTAAGGGCTTCCCTTTCCCACAGCAAGCAAGCAAGCAAGCAAGCAGCAGCAGCATCCTGCATCCTGCATCCTGCATCTCCCATCTCTCTCTCCCTTCCTTCCTCTCCCTCCCCCGGTCCTTTCCCCCCACCACCTCCAATCTTTTGCTTCACCCACAAACCCCCTCCTCCATTTTCCCCCTCTCCGACCATTTTCCCACATTTCTTGCTCTCTCGGAGCGCTCCAGCATGAACACTTTGACTGGATCGGAGAATACGATTCCCCCATCTTACGCACACTCCCCTTCATGCGGATCCCCCCTCTCCTCACCGAGTCGTTCACATCCCCACTTCTCCAGTTCCACCCATCATGTAACCCCAAGGGGAAGAGTTCGAATCAGGCAGAGTCCCCCCCACCCTGCTTTTTGGTCATGATGTTGTACTAGGACTTGTATTCGCCGCAACTGCATCGTTATCCGCATACAATTGAAACCATGCCTGATGCTGTGAAAACCCTGCAACACAGCGCCCCTTCCTTCCTCTCCTACTTCGCCCAGCTCCTGTTTTCCGGGCCCCGGGTCCTCTCTTTCCTCCCGCTTTCGAGTTCGATGTTCCGCTTCACATCGTAGAAAGGAAGCACAACATAAAAAAAAAAGCTCCTCCATGCCGTCCACCTACGTCCGGCACGTTGAAACCTTGTTGGAAGAGCTTGCAGTTCTACGTGCCAAGTCGGTGGTGTGCTCATCCTTCCCTTTCCCCCTCTCCACCCTCCTCCCGGAAACTCACAAAAGAACCACCCCATTCCAACCACAACTATCTCCTGGTTCTCCTTTCCTTTCAACCAACCCCCCCCCCCCCCCCCACTTCTCACCGCCTTTTTCTTTGGATCCATGCACCTCATCCTATCTAATCAGTTTCCGCTCGATCCTCTTCAGCTCTGAACATACCTAACAGAGTCTGCTCCATAAATATATATTCGGACCATGATCCCGTGAAAACCTCAAGTTCCCTTCGATTCCGACCGAGCTCCTTCCACCATATCACTCACATCGCAAAGGTCCAGCCTGCCCTCTAAAGACAGCCAGCTTTCGGCATTTATTACTCACCATATCAGCCACCCATCTGTTTTCATCCCCAAACATACATCTGCTCTTGCGATCCCGCTCTGAAATCCACTGCCATCGCCTAGCAACAACACAAATCTTGTAGTCGGTCGACACGTTTATGATTCCATAAGGGAAGGGAACCCGAACGACGAAGGAAGGATTCAAATAAGACTTAAACAAGAAATCAGACACTGCTTGACATCTTCAGCGGAGTGCTTTAGACCATCTTGCCATACGAAGTCCTATTGCCCTTTTTCTTTTTCTGGTGGTAGGGGATTCTGAGAGGAGGGATCGCACGGCGAGGATCAAGAAGTCGTTGGGGTTTTGCATTCGCCAGGGACATAGACCTGAACACCACATCGACGCTCGCGGGTCCTAATACGGGCTGCAGCATCATAGACCTACTATACCATGGCACCAGTCAACACCAACACCGTCGTTTCGTCGATATCAAAGCTGGTCCTCGCCCACCCTGTCTGGGTGGCAATCTTCACCTTGACATGCTACGCGGCGTTCAAGATCCTTCCAAAGGTCCTCTTCAGGCCTCCTTCGATATACGAGGGATACCCTGGCCCAGCTCGGGAGTCTTTCCTCCTCGGGAACCGATTCTGCAAGAAGAACGGATCAGCTTTGCCCACTCCTGGGAAACAAAGCTCTTCCAAATCGGACCCGGGAATGATGTGGTACAATCTGATAAAGGAAGCGGGCCAGGATACGATCATATACCCCGATGTTCTTGGAAGCGAGTTCATCGTCACTAGAGATCCCACATTCATCAACCACGTTTTGGCGGACAGCTATGGCTATCAGAGAGACACGGCCGCCACTCAGGCGACCAAGATGCTGATTGGGGAAGGGCTCGTGGCCAACTTTGGGGACGCGCACAAGAAGCAGAGGAAGATGCTGGGTCCGGCCTTCTCCGTCGACTACCTCAGAAATCTGATGCCAGTGTTCTTCAAGTCCTCCAAGAAAATGATGGAGGCTCTGGAAGGGGACTTTGACCTCGAGCCCCTCTACGGTTACGGCACCAAGGACGCACTCCTGTGGTTCGGAAGGGTGACCCTAGACATCATCGGCCTGGCAGGCTTCGATTACGACTTTCAAGCCGTCGAGCAAGGCCCCAACGGCGTCGCTGTGCGGGACTCGTTCCAAGCCGCTATGACGGCCAGCATGAATGTCAAGCCGCTGGATGCCATCGTCGCCACCATCCTCTTCTTTGTCCTCCCTTCCTTCCACTTCCTGCCGCTCACCGAGACGGTGAGAAAGATCCGAGAGATGAGGGATCAACTCATCAAGACTTCAAACAAGATCGTCCAGGAGAAGAGTGAAGAGCTGCAAAGAGAGATGAGGGAGGGCGGTGGCTCTACCAATGTGGACGATATGCTGAAGAGGAAGAAGGATATCCTCCATCTCTGCATGAAAGCCAACATGTCCTCCGGCGTCAAGGAGAGTGACAAGATGTCGGACAAGGAGCTTGCAGGTGAGTCTCGAAGGGATGAGAAGAGGCGCACGGGGAATGGAAACCCCTGGTCAGGTACTATGGTCTTTCAATCATGCGCTCCATGGCTGATGCTGACGATTCCCGCAACTCAACTCCCCTCTTTCCCATGTGATCAGGTCAAATCGTCACCTTCATTTTCGCGGGTCATGAGACGACAGCGACAACATTAGCATGGGCGCTGCAGTACCTGGCTCAGCATCAAGAGGTCCAGGATGAGCTGAGATCAAGCCTGGAGGAGACTCTGGCTTCGATGGGAAAGGAGTTTGGGGACGAGCTGGACTGGTACGAGCTCCACGATCAGGGGTTCAAGCTTCTCGATCACGTCATCTTGGAGACGCTGAGGCTGAGGCCACCGGTGACGATCACGTACCGAACGGCTTTCAAAGACGACATGATCCCACTCTCTTCGCCCATCACGCTGTCCAACGGCAAGCAGATCCACCAGATCCCGGTCAAAGCTGGTCAGAACATAGGGCTCTCGATCACGGCTTCCAACCTGTCGTCAAAGCTCTTTGGTCCCTCTCCCGAGACCTTCAATCCTCGGAGATGGTCGGAACTACCGGAGGCGCACTCGGAAGCAAAGCTGCCAAGCCCTTACGGTAGCTTTGTCTTCAACGCTGGTCCCAAGGTCTGCATTGGAAGCAAGTTTGGGTTGGTCGAGATGAAGATCCTGCTGCTGCTGGTGCTCGGCAAGTACAAAGTCGAGCCCGTCGGCGGGATCACCATCAAGAGCGTCGAGGCCGTGGTTCAGCGGCCGGTGGTTGTTGGAAGGGAGGAGGAGGGAAGCAAGCTTCCGATCAAGATGGTCAGGATCTGAGCCTCCGGTTCCGCACGGTCGACGAGGGCCCTCTTCCCCCCCTCTCCCTCCCGACCTGCCTCCCGTCCTACACTAACCCGAGTCGACACCCCATGGCCTCATTGGATGAGTGCGAGGTGTTGGCAAGTGTCCTTCTTTCCCTTTTCTTGTCATCCCTCTTTCTTCCCCATCTTCTCTCTTCGCTGATCGCATACAAGCTGCTTTCGTCTTCACCACCCACGGTTTCAATCTCAGGTTTACCGCCTGAAGCTGCGACATCCCCCCCGACCTCTACCCATTTTCTTATGGAACTCCCCCGTCTTCCTCTTCATTGTACCCTCCCCTCCCCACCCCCTCCCTTTTTTCTAGCATTCTTCCTCGCATAGAAGACCTGTAACGGGACAGATTTCAATTTTTTTGGTCTACTGAAACATCACGCATCGTAATACCAAGCAATGAAACATGGATCGAGTCTGGGCTTGAAGCGAGGGAAAGAGAGAGAGAGAGAGAGAGAAGGGGAGGGGGGGGGGCGAGATGATTGCAAAAGGGGGTACATGATAATAATTCGAGAGGATGGTACCCCAAGTCAAGAGTCTCTGGTGTTTGCAACTCCCGTGCGAGTCGAGAATGCAACAGACGAAAGTAACAAGACGCGACTTGTGGCTTCGCGGGTTTGGTGGCGCGGAAAGGAAAAAGAAAAAGGAAAAAGAAAAAGGAAAAAGAAAAAAAAGGGCAAGGCACGCGCACACAAGCTCAACCGGAGGAGGTGATGGCTGCGTACGGGGAAGGGGTTGGGGGGTGTGGGTGTGGATCGTGATCACGAGCAGTCGACCCTCCTCTGACAACGTACAAACACCCTCCTCTCGTTGACAAAATAAATAAGGACGAGGACGGTAGGGGGAAACGAAGAAGAAGACCGATGAGGGTGTGTGGGGTGGGGCACTGGGGATGGGAAAAAAAAAGTAAAAAAAGAAAAGAGAAAGTGAAAGTGTTCTTGATCACCTTGCAACATCATCGTGCTCGCCAATTTCTGACCTAAAGCAGCCTTCAGATCGCAGCCTCCTTTTCCCCCCTTCCCCTACCTCTTCCTGGTCATCATCACTCAATTCGCATATCCCAAGCTCCCTTTGATATCACACACACACACACACACACACACACACACACACACACACAACCAACCAACCAACCGCGGCAACGTCACTCAAAAGCAACCACGCACAAACAGCAAACACAGACACACGCGCATACACGCATACACGGAGCATCATTCCTGAGAGCGCCTTTCTCTGTCTGTCTGTCTGTCTGTCTGTCTGTCTGTCTGTCTGTCTGTCTCTCTCCTCCCTCGTCGTCTCCCTCCCTGTCGACCAATGTCAAGGCAGCCAGGGTACGACTAGCCTTCGCTCGGGTCTCCTTTCCCCTTCCCCCTCCATCCCTCCCACCATATCCGCTACCACCACAACACGCCAACAACCACTCGGTCACCATGTCAGAACTCTTCGACTCGCTCAACTTCACCCCATCCTCCTCATCCCAACCTTCCACCTCACAGACCAGGGTCTACTGGCACACATCGCCTTCACCAAACCTCGCAGCGAACCAACGGGTCCCCAACCCAAACAGCAAGCAACCCGAGCTAGAGTCGCCCACTTTACCCCTTTGCACTCAAGCCTTCCTCGGAGGTCTGGAAAAGATCAGTTCCAGAATCTCATCTCAATCTGGCGCATCGCCTGTCTCGAAAAGGAGAGATCTGAATCGCTCGAAACCCTCCTCGTCCCCCTCCTCCCTCCTCCACAGGCCAACCACCAGAGATGGCGACAAAGTCGCGGCGGCATGTCCCTTCCAGGATGACAAGAGAGACGAGGAAGGGGAGGGAGAGGACCAGGAACCGACCAGCTCGGATTCTCGCAGGCTCTTGCACGCTGGTTTCACCGGGAGACCGAAAATCTCTCCATCCGACCTGGTCTCCTCGTCGTCCAGCAGGTCCGGGGAAGGCAAAGGCAAAGGTTGCGAGAGCCCCGAAAAGCTGAGCTCCCTGGAGAGTGCGGAGGAGGGTCGAGAAACAAGCGCTCCTGCGTCCAACGTCAGGACCAGCTCTGGCTCCGCACAGGCAAGGAGGTCTGCCAGAAGGCCCAGGGTGACGAGGGGCGCTGCGGGGGTGCCCATCTGCAAGAGCTTGCTCGAAGACTTGACCGCCGTCTTGCAACGCTCTCATCAGACGCCCGGCAGGCCAGCCTCGAAGGAAAGGGAAGGGGGAGTGAGGCGGCACCATTTGGAGCCGCCGGATTCGCACGCAAAGCAACAGGGAGACACGATCATCCCCATCAATTCAGCGTGTCCGAAGCAACTTGGCAGGAAGAAGAGCTTGACCAGGGCCACGTCGTTGGATGGTTTGGACGAGCCGACCTCACCCAAGAGGACCAGTTCAAAGCTCGTGGCTCTCGGCAAAAGGGCATTCACGCCAACCCGGTCGGCTGGTTTCATCTACCAGGACGACGACTCGGATGAGTTTCCCATGGACGACCTTCTTGAGGCCTTCCACAGCCTGCCTGCCAAGGTGACGGGGCACGTCGAGGGATCACCGCCAAAAACCAAACGGAGAGCATTGGCGCCTAGCCTGATGACCAATGTCGGAATCCCCATACCAGAGCCAAAACGTGGTCAGGAGGAACCTAAACTTGGTCAATTACCACTCTGTGCAGAGCCCCAGTCTGGCAATGCCAAGCCCATCCAAGCAGTGGCCTTGGATGCCTCGATCAGGCCGGTGACGACGATCACCAGGGCTGGCAAGAGCGCGAGCGAGAGTCCAACGAAACGATCCTCCTCCAGGCTCGAGAGCAGACGAACCACGGAGGGATCATCGGGGCTGCAGACGATGGCGAAAAGTAAAAGCTTGGGAAACATGGTGGTGGTAGACCTGACACGTTCCGAAAGAGCAACCCTTCCACCGCCGGCGCAGGTCGATGAGGTCGATCTCAAGGGTAGAGGGAAAGATCCAATGGCGGAAAAGTCGACAAGGTGTGACCCGTCAACATTGGTCACCCCTACGATCGCAGCATCGACCGGAGCTCCTCAACAGGTCCGACCGCACGCCTACAAGATATCTGCTCTGGGTAAAAGGATACCCAGGCCTCTGCTGTCGCAGGCCAGGCAGCCAGGGCTGCCACGTTTATCTCAAGCGGTCAACCACTGCCCGTCTTCGTCGTCCCCCTCCGTCTCATCCTCCCAGGCGATCAAAGGTACGGACGCCTCTTTGGAGAAGGAGAATCTTGATCAGGGAGAAGCCACCACCACTCCCGCCGCCAAGTCGGTGGTGGGTACCAGGAGGATCCAGAGTGACTGCGTCAGGGGAAGTGGTAGTAATGGTGGTCATGGATCGAGGATGGGTAGGATTGGTGTTGCCGTCAACAGGTCGAGCTCGTCGACCCCTTTCAGACCACCTGTCAGGTCGTCCGTGGCTCATCATCCACCCTCTTCAGTAGATAGGAAGATGGCGTGGAACGAATCCGAGCGTCTTGGAAAAGGTCACAGGAGATCGGCGGCGTCGGACGAGAAGGTGCACTATCCCGAGGTGATCGAACTTGACAAGTCGGAAGACGAGAAGGAAGACGGTGGAGAAGGAAAACCACTCGCAGCAAGAGGCACCGCCAGCAAGCAGCCGCCGACGATGGCGGCAGCCAAGAAAGAAAAGGTCTGCGGAAACTCCTGGGCGGACGGCGCTACTGCTCCCGCTTCGAATGGACCAGAACCGAACGGCACTACCACCACCAACGCTAACAGAAGGAAGTCGTTGATCTTGCCAGAGAAGAGGAAGGAGCAGCCGATCAGCGAACCTTCCTCGTCACCCCGCTCGAGGCGGAAGGGTCGAGGAGTCTTGGGAGTAGAGAGTGGACCGCCCGAGTCCGACAAGAAACGCAAGAGGACGTCGCATCACGAGATCGGATCGGACGACAGCTTCGAATTGGACCACGACATCGATTACCAGGCCATCGAGGAGGCCGCCTTTTCCTTGGGGTGAAGTGGGTGAAGGGTGGGGGGTGGGGGGGGGGGGGGGGGGGGGGGGGGGGGGGGGGGGGGGGGGGGGGGGGGGTGGGTTCCTACGCCCCCCCCCCCCCCCCCCCCCCCCCATCCCCTTTTCCTCCTTTCGTTTCACCTTCCTCCCTTCCCCCTTTCCTTTTCCTCTCTCCCTTCCTTCCGACGGTCTCCCGTGTTGATCTATACCCCTTCCTCTCAATCCACTCCAGAAATCACCAGACGATCGATTCCCTCCTTGCGCAGACCTTGCTTGTCTGACACGAATTTGATCAGAGTACAAACGAAAGACTCGGGCCGTACATTACATTTTCACCAACACGGATCGATTACAGATGGGGGGCGGGTTTGGGGTTTGGAAGAGGAGGTGGTGGCGGCACGCTCCCTCTACGCACCCCGTCTCCCTTCGCCGCGAAAGAAAAGCGCAAGGATCAATCAAAGATGGGAATGACGGTGAAAGGTCTCTCCGCTTCTTCGCGCCGACCTCGACCCCTCTGCGCACGTTGACCGAGGAAATGGCTGAGAGCTTGAGAGCCTTGAACGGAGGGAGGGTAGGAGGTCAGGGTCTTGAAACATTCGTAACAAAGGAAGGTGACCTCGTTCCTGAGACCTCTCAGGATGACGTTGGGTTCTTCAGCCTCCTCCCTTTGGACCCCTCCCGCTACCGATCCTTCTTGGGGATGACTGTTCAACTTGACCAGGAAGCCACCTTGACCTGCTCGGATGCAGACCTTGGCCTTCTTGGCCTTCCTCTCTGGAGCGACGATTTCCTTCTCCCTTTCGTTTGGTTTGGATCCCTTACCCTGCCTGGCCTTGGTCGTCTTTGTCACCTTGGATGAGGTGGAGGAGGTGGACGATAGGCCAAGGTTGGCATCTTCACCGGAACATACTTGGCAGACCTTCTGAAGTGGGTAGAACCCTCCTCTCCCTCCTGATCCTCCTCCACCAGTGTCATCCAAGTTGCCTTCGACCCCTTTCTTCCTCCTCCACATCATCTTCCTTTTCCCCCTTTCCCTGGGCGAGGACCTTTTCGCAACTTTTCCCTTCGGATCCTCAAACTCCTCCCCTCGGACCCGAGAGGACTTGGCCAAACCCGTCGCCGCATACTCTCGACCGGAGGTGCAAGATCGGAACCAGCTACGGTCAAAGTTGGCGTCAACCGTGTTGGTCAGTCGGATGTTGGTCACGATGGGGTGAAGCTTCCACCTTGCCTGGATCTCCTCCAGAGGTCCTCTCCTCCCTCTTTGCCGTCTCCTGCTACCATCTTGAGCTTGACCACCAGGGTCGCTCTCCACGCTCGTCGGTGGTCTCGGTAGGGAAAGGTGGACGGATTCGACGATGAAGAAGTGAACGCAATCCCCGGCGTGGATCAGGTGGTAAGGTTTTCCCACCTTGAACTCGCCGAGGTTGGAGAAGGTGGCACTCCGAGCGGACCCTCTCGAATGGTCGGGGAATCGGCTCTTGAAAACCTTCCAGTAACTACCGTTACGAGGAGGCCGACCTTGGCCCTGAACCTGCTCCTCCTCCTCCTCCTCTCCCGAATCTCGGTCGATCTCGTTGTAGACCTTTCCTTCGATGATCGTCAGACAGTCCGTCTTCCTCAGGTTTCCAGTGTAGCTTGGTGGATGTCGCTTCAGGCTCTCGTCCTCTTCTTCCCCCCCTTCCTCTTCCTCCTCCTCCTCCTCCTCTTCCTCCTCCCCGCGTCCGAGTCGCTCCAGGTCTTCTTCTACGTCCCACTCCTCAGGATCTTCCCCCTCGCAGCCGCTGGGCTCGTCGTACTTGCTCTCTGGAATGAAATCGTTGGGACAGAGCATGGCCTCCCTGATCCATCCGATCGACTGGTCCGACCTGATCTCGAAGCGAGTCATCAACCTCTCTTCCAAACCGCGACCATCCACTAGGTGGGGAGCCTTCTTGATACCACCTGGACCTGTTCCACCGCAGCTTCGCTGGTATCCGTTCTGGTCCACCTCCGGTCTCGGGTCCGACCTCGACAATTCGTTCCTGTAAACGGAAATGGTCAGAATCTTGACCGGCTCCTCCTTCCCCTCCTCCTCCATCGCTTGATCATCCTTCAGATCTTGGTAGAGGTCCACGACGTTGGAAACCGAAGGTCTCGCTAGGATCCTCTTCAATTCCGAGAGCGAGACGGGTGCCTGCAAGGGGTTCTCCTCCCTCTGAAGTCCTCCCGTGACACCACCACCACCGGCCTTACCTTGACCGGGACCGCTCCCACCAGGGAGAGCGGCGCTACCCGAGAGGTTGTTGTTCCCCACCTTTGTGACGAAAGCCTTGCCCTGATGATTCGAAAACCGGAAGGACTTTGGCAACTTGGAGTCCATCTCTTGCAGAGCCGAGAGAGCCTTTTCCCTCTCCTCCTTGAAAGGATCGATCTGGTCCCCTCCTTCTCCTCCTCCTCCTCCTCTCTTCGACTTGGTACCTCCACCGACGGATGGTTGGTCGGATTTCGACTTTTTCCCATCGCCTTGAGTCTGGTTGGAAGGGAGTTGGGATGGATCGTTCGACTGCTCCTCCTTCTCCCCGTCCTGGACCACTTGTTCATCATCGTGATCATCCTCACGACCCTCCTCCTCCCTCTTCCGTTTACGCTCCTCCCCCACCCCAACACCAACCCAACCCCTTCTACCCCCTCTCTTTCCAGCCTCATCCCTGCGCATCCAGACCTCTCGCCTCCTCTGCCTGAACCAACCTACCCATCTCTCCCTCAATCCCGTGCAGAACTTTAGATCCAAAGACTTGGTCCTGACGAAATCGGAATGGACTTGGATCGAGGTCCTGCTCCTCAACTCCTGTTCACGTTCACCCCAATCCGGTGATGGTGATGGCGGTGGTGGGATGGAGGCAAGATCCTTAGGAAAGATTCGTTCGAGGTCGAGAGGTTGAGATTCGGTGTTGGTCAAAGATTCGGGTTGATGGGAGGGATCGACCATCCCTTGGAAAGATTGGTGTTTCAAAAGAGGAAGGGGAGAGAGAAGGGGTTGGAGCAGAGGTTGTTGTTCGATGGATGGTGAGAGCAAGTTGGAGGATTGGTGAGGTGGGAAGTGGAAGGAGGAAGGGAAGGTCAGGTGAAGGAAAAGATGTGGCGGTGGGGGGAGGGGGAAGGAAAACTTGTTTCGACACTGGGAAATGTGGAGCAAAAAGAAGGGAGGAAAAGGTGGGGGAGGGGGGGGGTGGGGGGGATGGATGGCGTGGAAGACAAGAAACGAGTCAGAGAGCAACTAAACCCTTCACACCATCATCACCAACCATCTTTCTCACACACCTTTCTTCTTCATCCAAGCCCGTGCCATATCCACTAGCAAGGTGCGACCGTTCTCATCCTTCCCACCCGTAAGGCGAATCGTTCGGGTCCATCTCTGAAAAGTCCGACTCAAACGTACGCATATAGAATAGAAGCGCCCCCTCCTTCCCCCATCATAGAACTCTTTCTCAACAAGAGATGACCCGCCAGGACGCATCGAAAGGAGGTTACAAGGTCCTCCTATGTCAAACAGAGAACCAACTTGAAGAGGCCTACAAAGTTAGGATCAAGGTCTTCCACGAGGAGCAAGGCTACAGCAAGGAAGGCGAAGTCGACGAGTAAGGTCTCTCTCCCTCTCTCCCTCTCTCTCTTTCGCATCACCTCCCTCCTTGATCCTATGAACGAACCATGGCACTCACACGAAACCTCACGGGAAAAAAAAAAAAAAAACCACTTCAAAATGAAACCGATCGAACAGGTACGACCCCGTTTCGGCTCACTTCATCCTCGTCGAGGAATCCGAACCGCAGAGGGCTTTGGGTACCTTGAGGCTGATCCCTTATCCTCCTCCTCCTCCTCCTCCTTCTCCTTCCGAGCTGGATCGGTTGAAAGGGGAGGGTTCGGAGCAAGCCGAGTCTCTTGGAAAACCCTTCCTACCCTTGGGTCCAGCCAGGAGTCGTCAAGAGATCGCTCGAGATTTCGCGACCCGTTTCTACTCCGGCAAGCAGGAGGAGGAGAAGGTGGAGGAAGGAGGGGAGGGTCATAGCGAGAAGTGGATCAAGGTAGGCGGTGCCAAACTCGGAAGGTTGGCCTTACTGATCGAGACCAGAGGAAAAGGTCTGGGTCAGTTCCTGGTCAGGCAATCCGAACTCTGGTTCAAGGCTTGCCTCGTCCCACCTCCAACAGACCTCCCTCCTCTCCCCTCCCAAGTGAAGAACCAATTCTCAACAATCAGGCTAAGCAGCCAGCAGCCCGTCGTACCCTTTTATCAAAGGTGAGTCTTCCTTCTCTTTCCCCCCCCCCCCCCCCCCTTTCCCCCATTTCCCACACCTTCCTCCATCCGGATCCCACACAAGTTGGTCGCGATCCTAGCCTTACCCCTCCCGTTCCCACAAGCTTGGGCCGGGGTGCTCAGTCGGTTGGAAGTAGTAGTCTTGTTTTTCTTCTTTTCTTTTCTCTCTCTTCTCATCCAATGAACCTTTCCCCTTCCCTTCCCCTACCCCCGTCCGCTTGAAATCAGCCTGGGTTACGTCCCCATCGGTGAACCTTACCCGGACGAAGGTCAGCCTCACATCTTCTGCATCAAAAAGCTAGACTTGATCTGATGGGAACGCTTAAAAAATCTGGGCGGGATGCGATCCATGGCATCGTGTGCCGAGGGGGACTTTCCTCTCTTCCCTTCCCTCCTCCTTTCTTCTCGACCCTCCTCCATCTAAAAAGCCGGAACCCCCCTCTTTTGCCCCTTTGAAAAAAAAGACCTTTCTCATTCCCTTCCGTTGACAAAGATGGGAGAGGAGATTCATCAAAGCGCGTTCAGGCGAGGGTTGCCTTGCGGCCAGCGATAAGAATGTCCCATGGCCGTACGTTTTACCTGATCTCACGCAACAGTGAAGAGTGCAAGAAATGAGGGAGGAGAGGGAGGGGGGGCTTTCGAGTGCCTCTCTGAATCACCCAAAGCCTCTCTTTTACATTTGCCTCCGCATCCCCCTTTTGGAATGGAAGAGCTTTGATGACGAGGCGACGACCAGCCACACCTACACTCCCCCTACCCGACTGACGGACCTCCACCGAGGGTCGAGATTCTTCCTCCTTCTCCTCCAACGATTCCGTTGCGACCGTTCAGGAGGCCCGAGTTGGCCATGTCCAACTCCTTCTGATTCTCGGCCAGCGAGTAGGCGTCGGCCGCCTCCTTGGCCGCCTCCAACGCAGCTTCAGTCGCCACCGTCCTCGCCCTGGCTCCCATCAGCTCGATCTCGGAATCCCTCAGTTCCACGAGGGCTTTCTCCAGTGCCTTCCGGTTAGGACCTTGTAGGAAGTTGTCGATGAAGGCATGCCTCGCTTGCTCCATGGCCGCGATCTGAAGATTTTGTTGGGTAATGACAACATGGGGGGTTGATGTGGTTTCGTGGGGGGATGGTGTCCTCGAGTCAGAACAGGGGATTCTCCGCACGGGTTCCGAGATGATGGAAGGGTTTCGTGTGTGATGGACACTTACCTCCGCGTCCAACTCGGGCATGAACTTCAAATGCATAAGGTAACTCGAGGCCGCCCTCAGAGGAGCCGCGGCGCCAGTGGAAGAACCTTCCTTCATCATGGATCCAGACCTGGAAAGTCTCGAGCCTCCTGCCGGACCCGGGGTCGAAGGATTGCTTGTTCTGGCCGAGGAAGTGAGCGGCGGTCCGGGTGACTCTTGGAAGCCATGGACCGAGATCGACAATCTCGACGACGGGGGTCTCGGAGCCGGCGAAAACGTCCCCGTCCGATCTTGAACCGCCGGAGAGTGGGGGGATCGCGTCGCGTCCTCCCTCTGGTGTGCAGCTTCTCTGTCCGCCTCGGCGACCCTGTCCTTGGTCTCCGATGAGCGAGATGGAGGCGTGTGGTGGTGGCCTTGGGCCTGGGAGGTGACACCGCCTCCGGGACTTCCGTTCACAGGTCCAGAATTTGCTGGCGTCGGCGGAGCGGCGAGGATCGGTGGCATGTCTGGCAGCAAAGGTGCGCCTTCGCTGTCCCTCTTCCTTGCCAGGGAACGAGGCGGAGGCTCCTCCTTCCTGAATGCTCCTCCGCCATACCTTGGGCCGGTCGGGTAAGGACCTCTTGCCGAGCCGTTGAATGCGCTTCCTCTCGCTCTCGGCGCATAGGGTCGGCGAGAGCTGGATGGTCCCGAGGGTATCGTGGAAGAAGAGACAGAGGATACGGCTGCGCTGGCGTGGGGAGGGGATCCCGACGTGGTTCCAGCTGGATGCCTTGGGGTCGAAGTGGCCACCGAGTCCTGCTCGAAACCAGCGGGCTGTTTCGACACACCATTGCTGCGAGGGGATGGAGCCCTTGAGACAAGCGGCGAGCGATCAGCAGGCGCCGAGGAGGAAGGCTCAGGGGATCTTCTGGACGGAGTGGATCGCCACGAATGAGAGGGAAGGGAGACTTTATCTTGCGGTGCTCGATCTGAACACGGGGAGAGACGATCGGTCGTGATGTTGTCGAGTCAGTACTACACTCTCACCCGTGCTAGGAGAGGAGAGGGTTAGGGCTGGGAAGATAGAGGATGGCAAAATGTCGAACGCCACGATGAAACGTGCAGACGAGATCGTCTCTTCCTCTCATGATCCTGAACTGCCTTGGAGAGCTAGCGAGTGAAGAACATTACTCACCTCGGCTCCTCGACCTCTTCCTGGGCACCAAAGAAGCACCGGCAGGGTTGGTATCAGCCGGCTCCCGACGATCTCTCGAGGCTCTCGAGTCGACCGACTGCAATGAATCTCGCCTGGCACCACTTTGTGATGGACCAGGAGGACTCTTTGACCTGGCTCCTTTGGATGGTTGACCTCGATCCAGACCGTCCCTCGCATCCCTTGCCCTATCCCTCTCCCTGTCCACCTCGCGATCTCTGACTGACCTGTCCGCTTCTCTATCCCTGAGTCTGTCCCTATCCCTGGTCCGATCCCAATCCCTCGAATCCCTATCCCTGTCCCTGTCCCTGTCCCTGTCCCTGTCCCTGTCCCTGTCCCTGTCCCTGTCCCAATCCCTCGTTCTACTATCCCAAGCCCTATCTCTATCCCTCTCCCTCTCCCTTTCCCTCTCCCTCAATCTTGCTCTATCCCAATCCCTCTCCCTCTCCATAGCCGACATGGCATATGCGTACCTTTCCCTTTCTCTCTCCCTCTCCCTGACTCGATAATCGACGTCTCGCCTGTAGTCCCTATCCCTCTCCCATAACCTTTCCCTCTCCCGGTAGCGATCCCTCTCGCGATCGTCCCTGTAAGCACTGGCGGAGCTACCTGATGCAGCCAATCCATCCATCGGCAGACCATCCCTGTACGCCGTAGGCCTTGGACCCTCCCTCTCCCTCTCCCTCTCCTTGGCCGAATACCCAACTTCCCTACTCCTTTCTCGGTACACTTTTCCCATTTCAGGAAGCGTGCCGGAAAAGAAAAGAAAAGAAAAGAGTCAGATGGGAAAATAAGTGATGGTGACGAAGAAGGAGAGAGAGAGGGGACGAAGGAAGAGAAAACTTGATCAGAAAGGATGGATCTTTTGGAGCCAAAGTTGGGTCACCACCTTCTAGAGACTCACTGTTTTCAGGAAAGGGAGGGGGGGGGGGG
>KZ819929.1:7230-34571 GCA_003144235.1 Violaceomyces palustris | reverse complement strand
AGGGAGGGAGGGAGGGAGGGAGGGAGGGAGGGAGGGAGAGAGGGAGAGAAGAGGGTGTGGGTGGCAGAGACTACTTGGTCACTACAGCCACTCTTCGGCTCGGCATCGGGTGGTTGGGCTCTGCTGCAGAGGCCCTCTGTGAGATACAGTACTCATGAGATACAGTACTCATGGGGGGAGTTCACCGCCATCTCTTCACCGCCTTGACTGCATATGCGTGTATGCCTCTCTCCCTCTCTCCCTCTCTCCTCTTCTCAGATCCCACCATCAACCTCATCCAACATCCTCCTCCCACTCTCCATCCTTCGGCTTTCCCGATTTCCCTCCCTTCGGAAGACTCAAACCCCCTCCTTCATCAGAGGAACCAAGTCAAGCAGGAAGGCCGATAGAGAGAGGAGGCAGGCAGCCTTTCCATTCCTTCCATTCGATTCGACTTGGATTTTTTCTCAGACCTCCTTTCTCGTCTCGCCTCGCCTCACCCTCGGCCACTTTCCTCCTCCACTCGAGCCATCCGTCGAGAACCCCTACCAGGTTCGACCTTCATCTCCCCTTCCCCTCCTTCCTTCCTTGTTCCCTTTTCCCATTTCAATCAGGGTTTCGTCTCATTCCGATCATCCCCACCCTTCATCTCACCATCACACCATCACCCGTTCTCAACCATCGCACCACCACTCAAGAACCAACGCACCACCCTGACCCCGTCCCGACCATAGAGAGCGCGCGCGCCACCCCCCCCCCTCGCCCTTGATGCCAGGGCATCAGAAAGAAAGAGAAATAAAGAAACCCTCGATCGACCAAGGCTCCTCTCCACAGACACCAACCAGTCCTTGGAGACCAGACCAAGTCTGAGAGAAATGTCAAACCCTTACTACCCCCCAAAGTCCACCAGGCACCAACCGGGCTACAGCAACCCTCTGAGCAACACCCACGCCTACCCCCCTCCCTTCAACCAAACGCAGCCGGACCATCACGCTCGCGACCCTTACCTCAGCTCGGACCCTTACTACGACCCTTACGAACCCTCCCCCAACCACCGCTCCAACGCTACCTCGGACCACGCCACCTACAACCCCTCGACCGAGAACCTCGTGCCCCACCTCCATCACCACCCCTACCCTCCCAACACGTTCGGCGACCCGATCCAACATGCATATCCCCAAGACCAGCACTTCGAACTCTACCCTCCCGACCGCCCCTTTGGCCGTCAAGCCTACGCCGGTGTCGGGCCTTACCCGTCCCCTCCCGGTTCCCAACAGCCCTCGAGGCCAGAGAGCCCTTTCGACGGCGTCTACCACGACAGGCCCCCAAAGGTCGAAAAGATGAACGAAGAGCAGAGGAGGATCTACGAACAGTTCCCAAAGGACCTCGACGACGAGGGCGGCGGCAGGACCATGATCGAGAGCTTCAGGGACCTGTTGAAAGACTGGAAGAAGGCCTTCAAGCTCAAGTACCTGCGTGAGTGGTCTAGACCGCAGCCAAAGGCGTCCCCTCCTTCCCCTTTGCTGACACCCTTGACTCGTCTCTTTCTCTCCCTCCCCGACGTCTCTTTCTTTCCCTTTGTCTCCTTCCGATTCCAGACTACTGGATCATCATGATCGTCATCTGCTTGCTCGTGGTGCTCATGACGATCTACCACAGGCAGATCATCGATTGGCTCACGCCCTTGTCGAAAAAGATCACGGCCATCTCGTGGGGATGGGTCATCCCCGTCGCCATCCTCTTCGTTATCTGTGAGTTTGCTCGTGGAAGTGGCTTTCCAAACGCGCCGCGCCGAGATCCTGAACCCCCCGGTCTCGTCCCCAGCTTTCCCTCCCTTGTTCGGCCACGAGATCGTCATCATCCTCTGCGGAGTGGTCTACGGTCTGTGGGTCGGTTTCGGTATCGCCTGCCTTGGCACTCTACTGGGAGAGATCGGTAACTTTTACGCCTTCAAGTACTGCCTCCGAGGGACGGCCGCCAGGTATGAGAGGAAGAACATTCATTACGCCTGCATGGCTGAGATGGTCCGCGAGGGCGGCTTCCTTGTGAGTTTTTTTTTTTTTTTTAATTTCCGTCTCCCAACCTCGTGAGGGAGGGAGTGTTTGGGCCAGCAGGCTCTTTCATATGCGAGAACCCTGATCTGACTCTGGGTGGACCCCTCCACCTGTTCTTTATCTCTCTCTCTCTCTCACACACACAGGTCATCTTTCTGGCGCGCCTCTCGGCGATCCCAGGTCACTTCACCACCGCCGTGTTTGCGACGGTGGGGATGAACATTTTCATCTTCATCCTCGCCGCCTTCCTGGCCTTGCCAAAACAGCTCTCGATCGTCTACCTCGGCGTGGCGATCAGGGACTCGGATGGAGGGACCGAGTCGACCGCCTCCAAGATGGTCAAGTACGCCGTCCTGGTGATCAGCTTCATCATCACCATGTGGACCGCCTGGTGGCTCTACCAGCGCATGGAGAGGGTCAGGCCCGAGGTCCAGAGAAAGCTGAGGGCGAGAAGGTACACGCTCCTGACCGACGCCAGGGGCACGGATGCGAACCACCACCAAGGTCACAAGTTGTCGGTGAGGAGATTCGAGAACCCATCGTCCTCGTCCTCGTCCTCGTCGCCTCAAGACTTGAACGAGTACTGCGCCGCGCGCGTGGACGTCAACGTCGAGCAGGACCTCGAAACTGGCTCCAAGTACGGCCACTACGATCAGGGATGGTCCAACAGGGCCGAGACGGAGCCGAGCACCTTCAGTCAGGGAGGAGGAGGAGGAGGAGGATGGGCGGCGGCGGCGGCGGCGGCGGCGAACTTGGAGAACGATCAAGCCATGCTGCCCCAGCTCCACAAGTCCTACCACCACCAGCACCAAGACGAGCCCGAGCGGCAGCACGCGAACGCCTACGCCAACGTTCACACGCCTCCCATCGGGAGCTTCAACAAGGAATCCGACCTTTCTGAGGCGAGGCCCGACACGTACAGGTCCCCCGCCACCGACAGGGAGGACAAGAACAAGAATCCACCAGCGAGGTACAAGTACGCCTCGAACGTGGGTTCGATCTACAACCTCGGATCCGAGACAGCTCCAGCCGGATCAGGACCTCCCAAGGGTTTCGCACAAGGGGGGCAAGCTGGGATGACCCATCAACAAGACCATCCCAGGAGCACCACCAACCCATTCCTATCCAACCCCGAACGTCTCGTCGACCCCGCCTCCTTGTCGGCGGTCGAGGCCGAGTCCTACACAACCCCCCCCACGACCACGAGCCGCAGCAACAGTAGCAGGCAGGAGGCTCACTACGTCCCCACCTCGAGGCCTCGGAGGCAGAATTCGACCGAACCTCACCGATCCGACTTGGGAACGTCTCCGCCGCCCAACCCTCCCTCCTCCTCCCCTCCTCCACCGTCCTACGTTTCGGACGAGGCTCATTGATTCGGGTCCTCATCCCAATCCTCCATCGAATTGATTCGCATATTCCCATGCTCTCCCCCCCCCCTCTCTCTCTCTTATATACCCCCCTTCCCTCCCTCTCCCAACACGGACATTATGGATCTCCCTTTTGTTTAATCGATAAAACGAATCCATCCCTCCCTCGCACAGAATGACCCCGTTTGCATGGGTGTGATCGGACTCGAAAATTCCCCCCGAATTTTAACTATTGCACAACAAAGGAATCGACGTTGGAACCCCCCCCCCCCCCTAGGGTGAGCCCATCTCTCCGTCCGAGTCGTGAGTCCTTCCGACCTGGGACAGCAAGGAGACGTTTTCACCGGAATCGGTGACGAGGAGGAACCTTAGGACTTCGAAGGATTTGTTCTGTTCCCTTCGGATCGATGTGAAGTAGGCGGTTCCCGTGTCTTTTTTTTTTTGGAGAGGGAGAGGGGGGGGGGGGGGGGGGGGGAAGGAATGGAGGTTCTGTCAGATTGGCGGGAAGAGTGATTCTCCTTGCTTTGCCTGCTTCTTTCCGAACTCGGGACTCACCTTTGGGACCTTGGATCTTGAAGCTGATGTCGACCTTGCCTTGCATCATGTTGACGGAACCCGAGACCCAAGGATCGCCAAAGGTGGAGGGGACCAGCATGACGGGATCTCCCAAGGTTCTCTTGACCTCTTCCGAATCTTTGAGTTGGATGAGGACGGATCGGAAGACGGAGGAGGATAGCCTCTCCTTGTTGGTGGCGAAGGAGGCGAAGGTGGACCAAGAACCTATGGCGATCAGAGCGGCCAGGAGGAGGATCGGTTTGCGATTCTTACCGTCGGTCGTCGCGCACCGGCAAGTGAATGGATCGAGGAGAGTAGAGGGAGAGGTGAAAGAGAGAGAGAAAGGATCTCTGGGAGTCAGCGACTTTGAACCCTTTTTCTTAGACTCCTTCCGCTCTATTTCGTGATGCACCTGTACGAGAGAGGGAAGACTCTTTGCGTGGATATGAGAAAAAGAAAAGAAAAAAAAGAGAGCGAGGGAAGGGTGAGAGGGTTGGGGGAAAAGGATCGCTCACAGGGACCTTTGGTAACTCTGGTCTGTAACGAGCACCAAGTCTGGTAGGGTCGTTGGAGTACCTCCTCTCCTGAAGATCCCTCCTCGCTCTGATTGGAAACGAGGGAGAGAGAGGAACGTTGTTGAAGGTTCTCCAACTTGCCGATGCCGAGCTCCTTTCGACCGTGGAGTGGGTGAAAAGGGTACACCTCGCTTTGGGTTGAGGGAGAAGGGATGAGGGGAGGGATGGTGGGGATTGTGCTGTTAGGGTTGAGAAAACACCGAAACCCCAAAAACCCGTCCCTTTCTCAGACCCCCTCTGGGGTTCCACCCATCTCTCCCCTCCTCCCTCCCCACCTTCCTTCCTTCCATCGATGGACGAAAGCGGAAGGGATCTCCCACATCACGGCATCTCTCTCAAACTCACCTCCTACTTGACCACTCTTCCCTACTCCCCGACCCACTCCCTGGACGATCATCCCCTTGGCAGCGAACATGACTTTATCAACTCCAACCCTCAAAGCTCCCTAAGACCAAAAAAGCGGATTGATGGTTGAACTGAGGGAGAGTGGAGAAAAAGGGAGGAACGGATGGGTGGTTGGACAAGTGGCAAGGTGGGGGGGAAGATCGAAACAGGTGAAGATAAAATAAAAAATCCAATATCCAAGGTGGAGAAGAAGCCAAGGAAAGGAAGGAGGGTTCAGGTTGAGGGAACCGAATGGGCTTACTTAATCGATCGTTCTATCCGAAATAGGAACCCAAGTGTCAAAGTGAGCACACAGGTCGGTTGAGGGGTTGAACCCCCTCCATACCATCTCATGCTGGAGAGAGTGTACCTCTAGGTACGAGCCTTGAGCCTCATAACCTAACCCCCCCCCCCCCTCTCCCCTCCCTGCGGCTAGACTAGACTGACCCTCAGCGATAATCATCCCAGTCTGATCAACCCTTCCATCGTATGCGTCACTAGCGTCACAATAGACAATCTTCCGGGAAGACAAAGCTCACACGAGATCAAAACAAAGTTGACACGCTTGAACGATTGCCGACATGTAGAGGTGACGAAGAAAGGGGAGGGGGGAGAACAATTGAACAATGTTAAATAGCATGACAGTAGAAGTGGATGGGAGGGGCGCTGATGGAGAAAAAAAAAGGTTGAGAGAGAGAGAAACAAAGGGAATCGACCAAGCGAGGCGGGTGAGGGATGGATGGGAGGAGGAAAAGGAAGGAAAAGAAGAAGAAGAAAAAGGTCCAAAGGTCTGAATCTGAAGGAGATGAAGGAAAGCCCTAAAGAAAAGGAGTTGAAAAGAGGATTTTTTTTAAAAAAAAAGAAACCAAGGGGGTTGAAGAGCCTCGAGGTGAGATTGGATGGGAAAATGCCAAAGGATTGTAAGAGGTTGGTAATGGTTTTCTTTTCTTTTTCTTTTTTTTATTTGTTCATTGGGGGTTTGGCTTTCGAGAAAGGGCCCATGGTCTCGAAACTAACAAGACGGGTCTCGTTCTCCTGATCCCATGAAACCAGAGCTATCTCTAGGCTCCATCCCTCTGCAGGGCCTTTTCTTCCTGTGGATACGTGCATCTTTGTAAGATCGTCCTGCGTCATTAACTTTTTTTTTTCCCTTTTGTCGTTGGGGATTGCGGGTGGCGAGCCTCCGGATTGAAAATGGAAATCTGGAATACTTGAAGAGAAACGAAGAACGGGATGTGTGTATGCAGGGATGAAGGGGGGTTGGGAAAAGGTAGAGGGCCCGAGCGATGGCTGAAGCGGTCTTGAGGATTGGGATAATCATTTGGTATATCAACCGCAACGGCAGGTGAGGACTTCCACCAGCTTCTGTCCAAATGTCTTTCGCTCTGCCGGGTGATCCTCGCCGTTTGTGATACCGCCAGCCACTGGGCCCCTGCCATCGATCCTCCTTCCACCCTCGATAGCGCCTGCGCTGTTGGTCATCACGCCTGTCGGAGTCATGTTGCCAGCGTGACTGTGTTCCCGTGTCTGGATCCCTCCGTTCTGATGGGGAAGGCCGGCGACGGTAGCGTCATGAACGGCAATGTTTGACCCATGGCCGACACCGCCAAAACCTGAGCCATTGGTTTGGTAATCTCCATGGCTCGCCCGAAGGCCTGCACCAGAGGAAGCGGGAGGGGACATCAGATGATTGCTCATACCATTTGGGTACGCAAGCTGTCGCTGCTGCGCAGCAGAGGAAGCGCGCTTCATCGAAGTGCACTGCTCACCTTGGGCTACCCTGTCGCCAGGAGCAAGCTGTGCCCCCGGCACCCCAGACTTTCTTCCTTGCTTGGAGCCGTTCCTCGCGAGCGCTGCCTGGTTCTGGTGCGCTGCGGAGCTTTGCTGTGGCATTTGCGACGCGCGAGGGTCCCTGTGCCTCTCACGTTCACCACCGCGGTCTCGGTGCTGTCAAGGGTTCGATCACATGATTCGATGAGGTGAGATAGGTTTCCTTCTGCGCAACTTGACAAAGCGCCAGCTTGTCTACTCACCGTTCCTGCTTCCCAACCTTTCCCGCCATTGAGCATCATCCAGTCGTAGACACCGTCTTCCGTTTCACCCGAGCTCTTCAGAACTTTCGTGAATAGCTCGCGAAGGAAATCATAGTCGGGGGTCTCCTCGAAGCCAAGCTTTCGGACATAGTTGAGATAGATGCCGAATTCCTCTGTTATGATCGATGAAGATGGGCGGGGGCAAGACGGCCGAAAAAATCGGTCGGCTGACGTTCTCGATGACCCAAAGCACCGAGTTCATGGAGCGAAACGTACCTGGGAATCCTTCGCAGAGTTCCTTGATCGGGGTGCTCTGCTTCTTCTCTCCAATCTTTTCGTACTTCTGCTTGTTCGTAGCTGCCTTCAAGCCCTGCCAGGGTAGACCTCCGCGGAGGAAGTACATGAAGACGTGCCCAAGAGCCTCGAGATCATCCCTTCGAGATTGCTCCCTCCCCAAGTGGGTGTTGATGCTCATATATCGTGCGGTACCGCTCAAGCTCTTGCGCTCGCGGTAAGGGATGTGCTGCTTGGTCTTCGGGTCACGATACTGCTTGGCCATTCCAAAGTCTACTACGTGAACCACGTTGGCAGCCTTTGTCATCGGTCGCCCGATCAAGAAGTTGTCGGGCTTGATGTCTCTGTAGATGAGGTTCTTCTCGTGAATCGTTTGGACGCGAGTGATCTACATGATAGGGTCCGGGAAAAGGGAGAGGAGTGAATAAGGCAAGCCGCGGAATGGAGACGGAAATCTGCGATCTGCGAGGGCTCTTGAAGACTCGGTCCTCGTACCAGCATTAGGGAAAACCAGGAACGCTCTATCTACTCACCATCTGCTTTGCGGTCATGACTACAGTCTTGATGCTAAACTTTCTTCCACACATATCGAAGAGATCTTCGAGCGATGGGCCAAGGAGGTCAATCACGAGTATGTTGTGTAGACCCTCCTGTCCGAAGTAGTAGACCTGCGGTACACCATCTTTGGCCGATGAATCATGGGAGGTTGAGGAGGTCAGTCGAAGCTGGGGTTTGACGAAGTGGACGACTCCACCTAAAAGTTCCATTTAGGTACTCACGGCATCCAGCCAGGATCTTGTAGGTTCGGTACTCGTCGCGAAGCTGTGGGGCATCACTCTTGCGAGGTTCCTGCCATGATTCATCGATATGGTGAGCGGGTTCAAAAGGTCATGAGTCAATAAGGCACCCTCTGATGAGATGCGCTTGAATATTGGAAAGTGCAACTCACAAACTTGATGGCGACCGACTGACTATTGAGCAGGTTCGTTCCTGGAGCCAGAATCGGCGGGAAAAAGGTTAGCGCTTGCAACTCCTGAAGGTAAACAGAAGCGAAGCCATCTAGACAGGTGATCTGACTGAGAGCACCCCGGAGAGCGCCACTCAGCCCGAAGACCTCTGCTTCGGCTCGTACACAAGCACTTGAGACTAACCTTCGAAGATGACACCGAAGGACCCCTCTCCCTATTAACAGCAGAGGCAAAGGATGGAAGAAAAATATAGAAAAAGTAAGCGAGTTTGAAAAGGGCTCGGAGAGAATGGCTGGAGCCGAATACATGGGCCTTGCCGCCCGTCCCCCCCCCCAAAAAAAAAACCAGGAATAAAACAGTATCAAGTTGGGACTCGTGTCATGGCGAGCTCGTTGTTTCGATTCGTATATCTGAAGGATACGGGATACGAACTATTTTCTTTCCGACCCTGTAGTGGACGCCTACAACGTTGGATCCAGAACTGGCGTGAGAGTTGTGGGAAGTGGACATGTTTGCGAAGGAGTTGTGATAGGGATGTGCTGACAGTTGTTGGTTGGAGTTGTGCTGTGTTGTCATGGACAGTCAAGTTCGATAGCAGCACCTCTTCAAAAGCTTCTCGGATGTGTCGGTGGTAGAGATGATTCAAAGGATGGGAGACCCTGGCGACGGCAGTGCGCAAAAACGATGCTAGGAAATAATGAAGGCTATATTTCGAACTAGCAGTGAAACCCCTGTTTTCCCCTGCTCCTTGCCTTCCTTCGTGGTGTGGCTACTTGGGAGATGCTGTCCTTTCTCCGGCTGATTCCGATGAATCTCAGATTGAAGGGGAGAGAAAAGGATGAAATAGAAAAGGGAATCCTCGAGCCGATTCGCTTGTTTCCTATCCTTTCCTCCGGCTGATCAGTAAAGGGACGTTTTTTTGTTTACTGGCAAGGACGATATGTGCGAAGGAAGTCCCCAAGGGGTTCAAAATGATAGGGGGGGAGGGGGAGGGCTGAGGAAATTGGGACCAGAGATGAGATAGGTCTTGATTTGTCTCACTGGCAAAGACCGACGTCGGGAGACCCCGTGGGTTTTAGGAATGACGCAGGAGATGGTGGCGCTGGGATGACGGAGGGTGTGAGCCAGAAGAGGTGAGGACGAGGCGTTGGGTTGCCGCTGATGATCGAGTGGACCTGATGATCTGGGAAGGAGGAAGGAGGCCAGACCAAGGTCAGGCAGGAAAATGAAAGTCGGAGGAGGTTGGAAGAGAGTGATATGTGTGGACAAGGGAGGAGAGGAGGGAAAGGGGGGAGGGGGGAAGGAAAAACGGAAAAAGAAAAAGAAAAAGAGTGGAATGGAGGAATGAAGGGAGGGTCACTGGTTGGAGAGTGAGCCGACGACGGCGGAGAGCTTGATGGCCGGGTCTGAATGGGGAAGTCGAGTGAGTGACGAACAGAGGGAGAGGAAGGGAAGGGTGGGGTTGGTGTGGGAGCGATGTGAAGGGTTGGTTGGGAAAGGAGAGGTTGCAGTAGCGCTTGGCCCTGCTTTCGGTCGGTGCAGTCGAGCGAGATTGAATGGGAGAGGCTTTGTTGATCGTGTTGGTTGTATTCCGATTTGGATCGATTTTGCTGCCTGTTGCAAGCAAGGATTTCGAGCATCAAAGCGACGGTAGACCCTTCCCTTACTGGCAGGCTGTATTTGAAAAAGGGGGGACCGCGGACGGAAGTGTAGCCAGCGGTGGACTGTTTCGAATCAGGAATGTGAGTTCGCGGGTCGTGTAATTCAACGCTTCGACAAAAAAAAGATGGCAAGGCAAGAACATGGCTTTGAGGAACACGTAGAAAGAGGAGAGCATTAACATTCGCCATTTTTATTCCTCAGTCCAGTCTGCGTAGAGGCGGAGCTTTGTTTTTGAGTTACGAGTGTGATCAGTCAGTACTTTAGATCCATCGGATGAACACTCACTCATAACTACTTCAACCACTCCCACTTGCTGACTCTAAAGTCTGGACCTCTGGTCTGTCTAAAAAGAGTAGGTAGCAACTGACAACTACTTGGACGTGACTGTGACTCGCCAGACTCGACCCCTTTGCGTTGTTGCCCTTTACCACTTCTCTCTCTCTCTCTCTCTCTCTCTCTCTCTCTCTCTCTCTCTCTCTCTCTCTCTCACACTCACGCATAAACCTCACCTCACGGTCCCATTTCCAACCTCTTATCCTTCCCCTTTTCTTAATCCGTCTTTTCTCCTATTCAACCCCCGTTCTGTGAAACAATGGCTTCTAGGGTGGGTTGTGAAGGGCGCGTACGGCGGGATGCAGATTGGATGGTTGCCGCCGAATGGGTTTTGATTCGGTCGCCTACTTGGGCTTTGGGTCCCAAGCGACAGGAGCTAAACAGGAGGGTCGAACGAGGAGAGGACTCGAAGGCGTTGTGGGTGGCACTTGACAAAAGCAGGGGGGCTTGTATTCGTGAACCGATTCAAAGCGATCCCAGAAGAGGGAGGGAAGAGAGGTGAAGTTCTGATGTTTTCTGTGGGTGGGATCAAACTAGATCTCTATACAGAAGGGACCACGCAATAGACCTCAACTTAATCGAATACTCCAAAGTTGATGTAAAAGGTGAAGAAAAAAAGAAAAAGAAAACACACATTAGAGAAGAAAGAAAGAAGAAATTAAGAAACGAATTAAGCAAAGCAACAAAAGAGCTTACAAGGAGAATTGTGTTAAAGGGAGTCTCCAAGTACGATTCCCAATCACAAACAGGTTGCACGACGCCTGCGTTTCGCCATGTGCAAGCTCCCGCACCTTGGGCCCCTTTCTTTCTTTCTCTCCTTGTCTCACTCTCCCTTGAAGTCTCTCCCATCCCCCCCACCTCCTTTCACAACGAAGGGAGAGCGAGAGTGCGAGTGAGAGCTTGAGCAGTTTACAAACAGTTCGGTTTCTTCTCCACGTTTGCTGAATCAAGCATGGTTGCGGTACGCTTCATACCGTCAAATCTTTTGGGTTTCATTTTTGCTATGCCACGATTGACAGAGCTCCCCAGTTGGCGAAAGTGGGAAGTTCGATTTCATTCCTGGAAGAAAGGGTAGGCCAGCAAGCCTACCCAAGCGCCGAGCCATGGGCTCTTGATCGATCGATCATATCAACCTTTCGCACAAGAAAGCTCTTTCCTATTTGATTACGGAGTGTTGTTCCTCCATTAATCATCGGATCGCACTGCAGGAACGCCCTTAATTGGGATGGAAGGCTTCCTCCAACCTGGATTCATATCGATACCGATGTTAACAATCTGAATATTGACAGATACTTATTCGCTCTTCGTTCACAGACACATCCCAAGCCATCTCGTTGTGACCTATCCATAAGAGAGAGGTGCTTGCTCACCCCCCCCCCCCCTTCAAGAACCCCTCGTAGTATCCTCTTCCCCTCTCCTCTCGAATCCGGCTCAATTCGACATGGGGTTGTGTTTCATTAGCCTGATCAGCACTAAGAAAAAAAGAAGCGCAAGAGTCATGAAAATCACCGACCAGACTGTCAAGACGACCTGCCAACCATATCGCTCTTTCTCTTCGCCTCTCGCCTCTCTCTCTCTGACCCCGGAGCTGGCCAACTGTAGACTTATACATCGACTTCACTACTAGGGCAGTCAAGTGCCTGGGGCCGGAACGCCAGCTTCTTCCCCCTCTTCTTCTAGTTTCTGTTCTGTCCTGTCCGTCTCCATTTCCTTGTTTGGGATTTTTTACAGTCGAAATCCAATCGGCGGTCATAGGCGACATGAAAATTAGCAGAAAAGCCAGACCCTCCCAACCGCACCGACGCTAAAGACTACCTTGGGTTGGAAGTGCGAGGGTCCCTTGGCTTTAATATGCAGGATGGAGATTCAAGTATGTAATTCACGACGCATGCACATGATACGAAGGGGAGTCGAGAGCTTGTTTTTCATATTTTCGCCCGGGGGCTCACTTCACCAACCAACCAACCCCATTCAGGGTATCGAGCGGTCGATCCCGAGTTACACTCGCCTACGGCCACCACGGGAGAGAGATGGAGGGAGAAGGTGAGCCAAGATCTGACTCTTGGAAAGCTCATCGTCGGTCCACGATGGCGGAGCGTTTGCGTTGAGTCAGAGGCCTACGAAACGGGCGCATAGCCCGCTGCTACACATCCCATGCAAAGTGCACAAGTAGAACCAAGAGTAAGATAGAGAATTTAGAGACTACCACTGAATTAGAAAAATAAAAAATGAAAACGAACCATAATCCAGTGAGAGAAAGCTCACTAGACACACGAAAATCATAGATGGACTTCAACATCCATTCATGATTGTGTCCCACACACTCGCGGTGAGTGTGCTTGGGTGCTCTTACACCGATGCATCCAAAGTCCATTTCCATGCCATGCAAGAGAAGGACTGGAAGAAGAAGAAGAAGAGGACGAAGAAGACAGGGTGGGGGGAGGAAGGGAAAGGGGCGCAGCAACCTGACAAAACCAAAAATCGATTAGAACTTGTTCAAGAAAGAGGAAAGAAAGAAAGGGGGGTGACCTCCAGAATCATCCCAAGTCGAATTAGGGTTGGGATTCCGAATTCGACAGTAGCCCACGCGAATCGAAGATCCCTTTCTGCAAACCGCTGATCGGCGTGCTTTTCCCTTCGAAGCATATATACGGGAATATGTATGGAATTCTCCATCTTCCTCCCCTTGACCAAAGGGAAAGAAGAAGAGGAAAGAGAAAAAAGAACGATTTACTGGATTCGAACTCGGGATTCCTCGATATCCATCCCCCTTGGGGGACGACCCCGTCAGTGTGATCGAAGAGGCAGTCCCTCTCGACCACCTTGATCGAGATGGACTTGGCCAGGACCATTTTCAGCTGGCCAAACGGAGCGAGCATGGGCGAGGAATCGGATACGAAAGGATCAAATCTGGTGTGTCTAGCGAAAACATCTCCACCATCACCCACTCCTCTCAAGTTCGAATCAAGGTGCGAATGGACACTTGCGACTTCCATCCAGACATTCCTGCTCGTTGCGCCCACGAGTCTACCCGCCCTCCCTAGAAGCCCCGCGACAGCCCCTTTCTCTGTCCATTCTCTTCGCGATCGAAACCCTCGTTTCAGCGAGAAGGCGTGAGACGTTCAGGGAGATCAAACTCAGTGCAGATCGGGAGAGAGAAAAAGACAGAGAGAGAGATTGACGATAGACATTGCGAAACTACCACAGGATCGATTTGTTCTCCTCCTTCTGACAAAAGAAAAACGGAAGAATTGGAGGAAGGAAGGAGGAGACGGAAATGGGATGATCGCAGAAAGCTAAGAGCACCTGCTCGACGTGCCTCATTTTTGTATTCCTGAGAATTATGAGCATCTCTCTCTTTCTAATCAAGCCTCGGAAGAGAGTGGGTCTCTTCCTCCGCTTGATTTTTTTCAATGACAACAAAAAACTCTGGATTTTTTTGGCACGTGCATATCTGCGTCCCGAAGGAGTAAGAAGGGGGAAAAAAGGTGGGTAAGGTGGTGGTTGGTTGTAGGAGGGGGTTTGGGAGGGCGATTTCAACTTTGTCTGAATGGCATTGATTGAGTCGCAAGTAGGTTGGAGATCCTTCAGTGGGGGTTGGAGTGCGCTTGAGAAGGGAATCTTGAAGAGCAGCTAAACGCAGGCTCGCGATCCTTGATCCTTCCGAATGATTCTCTCATCCGACCAACAAGACACCTCCTAGCTAGTCTTGAAACTGAGGATGCCAAGAGAGAAAGGCTGTAATGAACAATCCACGGACCTCGAAAAGATGAGCCTTGAGGATGTGCGGACTCTTCAAAAGCCGACCCCAGGAATTGAGAAGGATTTACTCCCTTGGAGCACCACGGCCGACACCGGCGAATCGTGGCCTGTACTCTCCAGATGGGGCACCGTCCTTCTTGTCACCAGCGTCACGGCGGCGGTACTCGCGGTCACCGCCCTCGGCACGGTCACCACGTGGAGCACGGTAGGCACCACCCTCACGTCCACCGACGGCAGCGCGCTGTGGGCGAGCTGGGCGCTTGTGGGTAGCTGGGACGATCTCGCTTGGGAGGTGGAGGAACTCGCGGAGGTACTCGAGACCCTGATCATTTTTTTTCGAGAGAGAGACCGGTTTACGCAAGAAATGAAATCAGTTCTTCAACTTGTTTTCTGCCCATGTAGCCAGCAAGCAAGTCTGTGGCAGGTCCAGAACCTTGGAACTCACCTCGTCAGTGAGGGTGTAGAAGTACCACTGCCAAGAGAACTGGGTGTGGACGTATCCCTTGGAGGTGAGAGACTGCATAGCCTTAACGACCTCAAGGTTTGGAAGGTCGAGCTCTGGGTGCTTGACCTCGAAGTTCTTTGGGGCAACCATGACGCCCTCCTTGAAGAGAGAGGCGTAGATGGTGCGGCGGTTCTCCTTAGAAATGATCATTTTGGCTATGTGCTGGATGAAGGAAGGCAGAGTGAGGTGAGACGAAGAGTCGAATTAGGATGAATTGCTTCGAGTACGTATCCTGACGTGAAACAACCAAGAAAAAGTATCATGACCGTCTTTCCTTTCCATCCTTCGCCGCTGACAAGAAATGTGGGACGATAGCTCTTCTATTCCCTTCCCGCCTTTTCACCCCCACCCTCCCTTCCTGTCTCCCTTCCTCATCGCTTCCACCAGCGTGTCCTCATTCCACAAGATATGCGCTTTCTTCCAATCTCTTTCCCCTTAGCACTGAATACCTCGACCTCGAAAGGAAGGCTTTCCAAGACCGATATCATCTTCCGCCGACAAGTTTCCCGATTGGTGTGCTTGTTGGCCAGAGTGCTGAGCTGCGCTGAAGCTGTAGCGATACGTGGCCATTGACCCAGGAAGCGAAAAGGTATGTTATAGCTATACTCACTCTTGAGGAGTGTCGTGACCGGTTGAAGAGATGGACTTGGGAGGAAGAAGGTGAGAACGTGGACACATTAGCCTAGACCAAAACGTCCTATGGCTGGCCCTCCCGCCGCCCGGCCAGCTTGTCTCAAGCACCTGGCATTTCCAACCACCTCTTTCTCCAACTGCTCCTGTGCCCCTGCTCTCCGTCTCTCCTTCTCTCGTCCAACCCTCCTCCTTCCCTTGCACTTCCCTGCAGCTCTTGTTGTCCAGGTTGAGACAAGAGAGTCTGGGGGACCTTCCAAAGAACCAACCTTGGTAAAATGAGGTGGACCTCGAGTCTGAATCAAATATCACGTGATTGGAATCAACAGGGCAGAACTGTAGAAAATTCTCACGATTTGACCGTTCGTTGAGCGTGAATTTCCTTGCCAACCATCTGCTCTTTTCGCATACGTATTTTTTCCACTCTTAAATTTTATTTTAAAAAAATCCGTGGAGAGCCACCGATCACCCTCCAAGTGGGAAAGAAAGGGGAAAACACGAACTCAGGCGAGGGGTCGAAGGCAGGAGCAGAAGCAGCTGGAGGCTAAGCCCAGCAGCCGTGAGCAAGGAGGCAGGGCAAGCGCTGACCGATCCAACGTGGGCCAGAGTGGGCACCAAGCAGGGGCCAGACAAGGGGAGACTGCCGTCGTCGTCGCCACCTCACCTTCACCATCAAGCCCCAGCAGTCGTCAAGGTTACACATCACCCCGTCAAAGTGAGCATTCAGCATCCTCATAAACGCAATTCGTCTCTTGTAGGGAAGGAAGGCCCCTTCTTGCAAGGCAAGGTGGCGGCATCACGATTAAGGGTTGAAAACAGGATTTATCGATAAGACTGGTGCCAACCCGAGGAGATCTCTCTACATTGGAGAAGCGAACGGAATCTTTCTTCGCTTTTCAGAGTGGAGAGTAATGCTGCATGGTGGATTTGGGATGGGTACAAAGGCTCGGGATGCTAGGACAGGAGAGGGCGAATTTTCCCATTTTTCTTTAAAAAAGAAAGAAAGAAATGTAGGAGCCTGGGATAAGGAGGGTTACGGTTTGCAGTTTGGGGATCATATTAACTTTTGGAGAGGAATGTCTGGGTAGGGAAAGTCCTCTGATGCGAATCAAACCTAGGCCGGGTCGATCAGGAACTGACTACTTGTTACCTCTCCTTCCTTTCTTGATTCACTACCTCCCTCGCCACCGAAAACCAACACCACCACTGTCCTTGGTCAACTTCACCTCCAACCGCAAACTTTCGTTCGCCCCCGCAACTCCCCCTTGTTCAACTCTTTCCAGCCTACAGAACTCTCTACATAGTCAAAATGGGTAAGGTTCACGGTTCCCTCGCTCGTGCCGGTAAGGTCAAGTCTCAGTGCCCTAAGGTCGAGAAGCAGGAGAAGAAGAAGCAGGCCAAGGGTCGTGCCCACAAGCGTGCTCTCTACAACCGACGGTGAGTCATACCATTCGACTACTTCTTACCAGGGCAAGCGTAAACAAGAGATAAGAGTCCGGACTTGGGGGTGAGAGATGGAGGTTACCCTACTGGAAAAAAGGACTTTCAAGAGGTGCATATTTCGCAACTCTTAAGAGACAGTCCACGAAGGTGTGAGCGCACTACACTCCACTGGATCAAAGTTAAGGAGGAAAGTTGAAGGTGAAGGGGAAGGGGTGTGGAAGGGGTGTGGAAGGAAAATGGTGCACACTGTGGAGCATTCAAGCTTCTCTGCGATATCTGCTTGGGACATCAGAGCACTAATGGTAACCTCGCCATGCACACCTTGTCTTTGGAAACGTAACAGATTCGTCAACGTCCAGCTTGGTCCAGGTGGCAAGCGCCGCATGAACCCAAACCCGGAGAAGTAAACGGGCATTAGCCGCATACGAAACTCAACACACGTCAACATGTTCAATTTTTAAGGAAGGAGCGTGGTCGATGTTGCGATTCCTTCGGGTAGGGAGGTTGGGGGACTGGAGCTGGTTGTTGAAAGGAAAGCTGGTTTGGAATGGAAAGGGGATGGATGAGAAAAGATGTCGGGTTTAGCTTGGGACTGGAGACGGCGTCTGGACAGGTCTTGAGCCAGTGGTCATTTGGCTCAGGTCAGGGTTTTCTCCTAAGGCATCTCTCGGGCAAGGTTTCTTTTTCACTCTCGTTGGGCAGGTTCCGTTGGCGCCGCTCGGCAGGGCCTTGAAATCACCACGCGCGAAGGATCTCGGAGCATTCCTAGGCCATTTCATCTCGTGATTGCGGATTCACCTTGGCCTGCCTCATGTCGTATACTGGTCAGCAAGCGTGAACATCACCGACCCTTCCTTGTTCATCTTCAATCAGGTCTCAAATCAACTTTCTTTCTGCTCTCCTCGCCATACGTCCAGCTCTCTCTTCACCATGGGAGTTTTGGCCTCGGATTCTATTGTCTCTTCCTACTTCCCATGTAACAAGCCTTTTACTCCTTTTTTTCTCCCTTCTCCCTTTTACCCCCCTTCTCCAACTCGATCTCCTCTATGCCAACGTCTGACGATGATACCGTGACTGTGAGGGGTTTGACGAGGTGAACAGACAATCCGACGATAGTGCGTTGAAGCCCACCGACCATCCTTGCGCGCAAGAAGAAGGGACTTGGACGCCTCTCAGAAAGATGCAGATCTCTCTACCGTTTGTGCAATGTTACCAAAGAAGAGGTGGGGAGGGTGAAGAGAAAACATGCGCTAGCTTTTCTTCGATCTCGGTAAGAACCGCACGCTCAGACCCTCGCCACAAATGAGGGAAGGAGGGGGATTCCCTTACCCTTTGTTTGTTTCTCATTCATTTTGGGTTAAGGAATGGTCGGATCTTTTGAATGTGGGGAAGAGTGGGGAGGGGGAAGCCTGGCGCAGCAAGGTGGGACCGGACGCACTCTCTCCTCGTACTTTCGTTTTCAGATGCCATCATCCCAAACGCCTCTGACGGACCTCTTCGCATCTCCAAACTTTGTCCTCAGTACGGTCAGTCGACTCCTGTAATCGTCGTGAGGTATGCTTTTTTTTTTGGGGGGGGGGGACGATGATCGCGTGCGGGATTGAACGAGTTTTTTTTTTCTCGTCAGGGGAATTCTGGAAGAGGTTGAAGCGTGCTGGGGATGGTGGAAAGAACGGGAAGGGATCGCCTTAAAGGACTCACTAGGCTCCGCAAAGTCTCCTGTTTCCTACAAACGACGACCTGCCGTGAAGGACCCTATGGTTGTCAAAGACTTTTTTTTTTTTGGGGGGGGAAGGATGAAAATTGAGTCGGCCCGGCGCGGAGAGGGTGAGGGTGTGAGTTTTCCGAGATCGTTCGAGCGGGTTTCTGCGGTTAGGAAGCCACCCTAAAAACATGAAACACAAAACAAAAAACAAAAAAAAGAAGACCCTTCTCCCCGGGGAGGTTCTTTCAATAACGCACTCAGAGCCGTTCCAGGTTTGAGCTGGGTCCAGTACTGCCCTTCCTCGTTGGTGAGGATCTCGTTCCATCTAGACGAGTGGGCGATGGCGGTACGGCAAAAGGAGAGGGAAGAAGATCAGTTGCGTTCAGGTCGCCGAGACCACTCCGCGCCCTCTTTCACACACGCAGATCCTACTCCCGCAGCCCGTCCCTTTGGCAAGGTAACCCCAGGGGATCATGTTTGCTCACTTTCGAAGCGCGTCGTAAAACGGTTCCACCTCGGCTTCTGGGATCCGGAGGACGCTCCTGTCGTCGTTGTTGTATCGGATCAGCACCAGTTCTCCCGTTGCGTCGTCATGCTGGAGGATGGGATACCCTCCGTCCATCAGGGGCCTGATCATCGTGTTGTCGTCGCCGGCCGAGTGGGTTCTGATCCTGACCCTGCTTAGCGTCTCGTAGGCCTCGGGGTGAACGTCCTTCAACACGGCGGCCGCGAGGAAACCGTCGACGAGTAAGGATTCTCCGCCGCTCGGGCCGACAGAAGGTGCCGAGTTGGATTTGGACGACGCGGCACCGCTGCTGGCGACGCTCTTGGAGGCCGTGTGGGAGAGCAGGTGGAACATCTGCAAGCCTGCCGGGTCTGTAAAATAGGTCGTGTCCGTGTGCGCTTGCAGTGCTAGATCCGTGTAGGCCGTGTCACCGTGGGAGAGGTCGCTGGTGAAATCCCAGAAGCCTCCATAATGAGTCTCCCTGATGAATGAGATCCTCCGTATCAAGGCTTCGGTGTCGGTCGGGGTGGGCGGGACGCCGTTGACGAACGAGAATCCATACTGAGACTGGTTTGAGCACAAATCGATGAGGCAGTGACAGAAGTCGTTTAGCGTCCGAGCCAGACCGTGCCGGAAGAGAGGGAAAGGGGAGGAGGAGCCCCAGGAACCTTAGGTAGGGTTTCCAGTTTCCAATGAGGTGGAGTTTTTCTTTGTTTCTATCTCTTCCTCTCTTTGGACCACACTCACAATCTTGTTCAGCCACTTCAGAACGCCCTCCTCGCTCTGCATGACCTCCTCGTAATTTACTGTTGGAGGAGAAGTGCCTATCCCTTTGCCCCAAAGCACCTTCTCGGAGGCTTGAGACGTCGAATCGTTCGCAGCGATCACCTTTGAAGCCCCTGAGAGGAGAGGCGCGTATGAGTTGTCCATCAGCCATCTCCAAGGGTAGAGAGAAGCGTGATCCGGTGCCGAAACTGAATCCCCCGAGATGGCCGCATGGGAAGAGTCGGACGGCAGGCTGGGAGCTACCTCACTGGGCAAGGGTGGCCACTGGACCAACAGACCTTCGGTTGTGCTCTCGACGCTCGTGGGTTGGATGTCGGCCGGTATCTGTGCACATGGAGGAGATTCACGTGAGGAGAGAAAGGGTACCAACGCAAGATGGGAGATGGAGGATGTCAGACTTGCTCAAGTTGAGAAGGTCGAGGAATGAGGGACGTATCAAGGGTGAGATGACTCACTTGGAACGTGTTGATGAGCCTCTGCTTTGTCTTCGGGTGGTAGCATTGAGCACACCGGCAGTGGTCACGGAGCCAGATGTTGTGGCTGAGGTGTCCAGAAAAGGAAACAAGGGTTGGTTTCAGCAACTCTGTTCGGAACAAGAAATAGGTGCAAGTGCACCTGATTGAAAGGGAGTAAGAAAGGAGAGCTCACAACTTGCTGGTGATACCGCTTGCCCAAGTTACATGGATGGATTTCGACTTGGCGTCAAGCAAGACCCCGGGCGAACTCGGTCCGTTCTGCTGCACTTCCTGAGCAGACGTTGGAGACGAGGCGGATAGAGCCTCGAAGGCTAAGGGCCTTGCAGTGTTGACATGGAGCGCTGAGAAAGTGGAGAAGCCGAAACGTTGACGGGCGGGAGATGAGAGGCTTTGGATGACAAGGGGACGGGTTGAACTGAAAGGCACTCTGGCAGCTGATCTCAACCATGGGAAAGCCGGGAGGGGAGGCACTTGGTGTGAGTAGAATGACGGCCATCTCATCGGCGACATTGTTCTTGGTGACGGGTCCCATTTCGACTACTCACTTGTTCGAGGGTGGCAGTTGAAACGAGGTGAGCGGCACAGAGGCGGAACCGTGAATGGGGACCAGGGGTTTCGCGGCGGCATCTGGGTGTGGTGGGTTAGGAGCTGAGAGGGGATATGACAATGAGGAAGAGGGGAAAAGTCGAGTCTGCGCCGAAGGCCGGCGATGGATTCAAGATGCACAGGTCAAGAAGAGCAGTAGCAGAAGAGAAGGCGGGGAGACGAGAGACGGGAGATGGGAGATGGGAGATGGGAGATGAAAGGGTGGGCTTTGGCAAGGCGGGTTCAAGTAAAGCTCGTTTGTCCGAAGCGTGCCCCGCCGACGTGGTCTGCTCGAAGATCTCACCGGAAATGGCAGAGAGGAGGGAGGGGAGGATCAGCAGAAGCCGAGAGCCTCCACACCCGGTGTTTGGCTCGCACAAGCCTCCCGTATTGAGAGGCACACGACTACGAAGGACCAGTAGTTTCGATTCTGGCATCTTCCGACAATCAAACGCCTTACAGATCCGGGATCAACAGCAAGGTTGGAACAGTGAATGAGACCGACAGCTCGAGAGCATTTCTATCAACCTCAAGCCCTGAGATGAAACTTTGCTGGGTTCTTTTGGAAAAGAAGGATGTCACAGGAAAAAAATCATCCAAATAGAATTAGTACCAAATCTTTGACTATACTTTTGGAAATATAATGCTATACTATACCAGTAGTTCCAAACACAGGCGATATGGTCCAGTGGTTACGACGGTGGATTTTGATTACCGCGTTCCCCTAGGAACATGCGTAAACGCCTTCCACATACCTGGGTTCGAACCCCAGTATTGCCTCTTTTTTCATCAATTTTTTTGATCAACTCACCTTTTTTTTTTCCTCCATTAGAGCTGTCTGGAGCATTGCCACCATCACCTCCTCTACTTTTTTCTTTACCCTCAGACTGTTTCCAACTCTCTTTCGAAGACAGAAGATGTTGGTCCACTTTCTTGATCAATGATTCTGCGAACAGACGGGACGAGAAGGGAAAAGGGTCCCAAAATGAATAAAAACAAGAGACGAGTGTTCGAAAAAAAAGCACCACAAAAAAGGGTTATTTTTTTTTAAAAAAAAAAAGACAAAAAGCACCCCGAGGGTGAGGGACCCTACATATCGGAGGATTTCCCCTGTCGGGTCGATGAAGATGTCCGAAGAAAGCAAAAAAAAAAAAAAAACCCATCCGGATCGTTCGCAACGTGCTCATGGAAAGGGGGTTCCGATTTCGAGAAGACCCGAGCGTCCGTCCTGAGGGGATGAAGTTGGTCGATGTTGCGAGGCGCCGAATCGCTTTTGGGTAGGAATCTCCCGTTGGACTAGGAAGTCAAGCGATTCAGCTACAAGAAAGGGAGGCGGGGGCCGAGTAACATTCCTTCGTTCGTGATGGTTTGCCAAACGAGCGAAAGGGCCCCAGTGTGGGGGGGCTGGGGTTGGTAACCCGTGATGAGGTGTCGACTAAGAAGGAAGGATGCTTGGGCATTTGTTGGCGGATTGTTCAAAATGATATATAATGTCAAATTTCTCATGTGAGGTCAAGCAGGGTTGTATGGTCCAATGGTTATGACGTCAGATTCTGATCTGCCTGCTCAGCAGGTGAAACTTCTGAAGACCCGCGTTCGATTCGCGGTACGACCTTTCTACCTCTTTCCTTTTTCTTTTTATTTTTTTTCCAACTCATGGTCCTTCCCATTTTTTCCCTGTTCATCGCCTTTTCAGTTCCATAACCATAACTTGGCTCCAGCGAGAACAACCTTTGCCTTTCCGAGTGCCATACATTGGGGACCAAGGCGAATCGGCTGAAAATCCCGAAAGCTCAATGTCCTACCTCTTTCGCTCCTTTCTTTCTTTTTGCCTGATGGGATTGGATGTTCAGAAAGTCAGTTTCATTCATTCAAGGCAAACTGAAAAAAAGGAAACCGCACCTGTCCGCATCGATGACGTGAGGTTTGGGGGGGGGGGGGGGTGGGGGGGGGTAAAGATAGATTCCGAATCGATCCACATCTCAGAATGTGTCGGTTCCCTGAGCGCCGAGTCTATGCGACGACAACTCTCTCTCTCTCCCTTCGATAGGGATGATGATCCCAACCTTAGACCCAGTTTGAAGCGCCTTCCCCCCTTACCACTCAACTGACGGAAGAAGTGCTGAAGAGGGTAAAGCCAGGAAGATGAAAGGATGGAAGGGTGAGATCTTACCAGAGAGGATGTCGAGCGGGAGGGGGGAAGGTGGAGGTCTTGTCTCGGGTTGGTGACCAAATATCTTTCTTCCTTTTCCCCCCCTCCCCCTCCTCTCTCTCTGTCTTTCCACCCGATGGTATCAGAGCAAACCATTCTTCGAATTTCCTAGTCTGACCTTGCTTCTAACAGTTTCGAATTTCAAGGGGAGGGGAAATGAAGAAACAACGAAAAGACCTGGAGTTTATTTGGTGATGATGCCGTCTCAAGCTTGACCATTTCCAAGGCCGAGGGCAGTGGGAAGTGGTAAGCGAGGGGAAGGGGGGAGGAAATTTGAGTGCTGGCTGACGAAGGACCAGCACAGCCGCTCCAACAAAAAGGAAAAAAAGATTGAGAAAACGAAACATACAAACGAATAAACAGAAATCTCGAAGAAGATCTTGACCCCTCTCCCGTCCTCCTCAGACCTTCTTGCTTTTTCACCTCGATCGCATCACATGACGATGCACTTGGGTTTCCTGCCGCTTTTGTCTTTGCTCCGACCGTTTCCGTTCATTCCCGCCTCAAGCGACCTGCATTGTCTCACGATATCCGCAAAGACCTCGTCGACATTGATCCTCTTCCTCGCGCTCGCCTCGTAGTAAGGTACGTTGCCCCACGCTCTGGAGAGGTTGGTACCGATCTCCCTCGGGACTTGCCTCTCGGCCTTCAGGTCCGACTTGTTCCCCACGAGCACGAGTGGGACCCTCGCGTTCTTTATCCGTACGATTTGTTCCCTCAAGGGCCCGAGCTCGTTGACGCTTGCCAGATGGGTCAGAGAGAAGACCAAGATGAACCCCTGTCCACTTTTCATGTAGAGCTCCTTCAGAGCCATGAACTGTTCCGTACTGAGGAGGGTTTTTTGTTTCAATTTTTTTTGTTGTTGCGCAATCCATGCAGTACGATTTGGGTTTGAAGAGAGTGGAAGGAGTGAAGATGAAGGAAGAGGGAGTACCGCCTTCAATCGCTGTGTCCTTCTTCGGATCTCTGTCCCCTTCATTTCCTACCCAGCATCCCCGACGGGAACGGAACGACAGGAAAGCTGAGTCACTCGGAGAACAGAGGAACTCACCCGGCGGTATCCAGGATCTCGACCATGCACTGTTGGCCATCGATGGTGAGGTTCTTCCTGTAGGTGTCCTCGATGGTTGGGTCATACGTGCTGACGAACACGTTCCTCACAAATTGAACAGTTAACGCTGATTTCCCAACGCCACCAGCTATTCGATTGGATGAACCACCCCAAGCAGGCGGGACGAGAACGCAAAAGGGGGGGAGGGGGGGGGGGGGGGGGGGGGGGGGGGGGGGGGGGGGGGGGGGGAAAGGATGATGGGATGCGTGTCTTGAGTCAATTATCCATCGGCGCAGATCGAGAAGCCGTGATGATGGTTCCGACTCACCTCCCATGATCACCACCCTTGCCTCCTTCATCTTTCAAGGCTTGGATCTCGCCTTTGCTCGTGATACCTTCCTTTCCCTTCCTTGGACCTTGTGTCCAGGCCACGCCAAAGCCTTGGCGCGCTTGTATGCTATAACTATCGAAGAACTAGGCACTTGCCCAGGTGGTGGTCCTTGTCCCTCCACTCTTGTCCTTGTTTTTCCTTCCTAAAGCCTGAGGTACAATCGATTCTTTTGAGGGTGAAGCGAGCGTGCAATGTGACTTGCCTTCTCCTTTTCCCTCCTCCTTTTTCTCCTGCTTCTCCCGTTCTTTTCCAGCTCCGTCTCTTTCTATGTCCCTTGTAGAACACCTGGATTCTCCCTCTCTGGCCTCCTGGGCCTAGGACCTTTGGCGACCAAGGGGTTGCGAGGAGCGCTCTGGTCGTTTACTCCGGTTGGTTGGCTATCAAGGTCGCGCTGCGAGTATCAGATATGCTAAACAGAGGATCGCCGAAGAGGGTGGGTTGGTTTCAAACCTTTGCTTGATGTGTAGAGGGATACGCTTGTTTGACAAAGGCACCGCCTGTGGATTATCGCTCGCCGGCTCTGTCGGCTCCTCGTCCACTTTGCTTCCCCTCCTTCCACGGAAAGACGTCGCCAAAGGCCAATCCCTTTTTGAGGAACAAGGAGTAGAAAAAGGAAAGAGAAGGGAGCTCGGTCAAGGTCTCCCTGAAAGTTTCGTGTGAAAGAAATGTGGACCTGATGGGTTTCTGAATCCGCAAGTTGGTAATGGGCGGCGCGTTAAGGGAAAACCGCGAGACGTTAGCCAAGTGCTCGCCTTGAAGGGGTTGAATTTTCGGGTTAGGTGCGAAAGGAAAGTTGGCCGTCTGGGTTTACCTGGCTTGACTAAAGCATCCTCTATGTTCTGGTATCCTTTCCTCTCCTTTCTTCCAATGCCTAGTGTAAGTAGATTGCGAATCCTTCACCGAACTCGCGCCGGGGGGAAGGTTTCGAGCCTCTGGCCTTTCTTCGTCTCGATGGATATCGTTCGTTACTGAAACCTTTTGGTATAGGGGGTTGGTGGCGGTTGGATTGTTCGGATGGAGGATGAAAGGTCTGTGTCCGTCTGGTATCAGGTCGTGGGTACGTGACAAGTCGTGAGGTCAGGGGGATGATGGAGGAGGATGAGGAGGAGGATGGAGCGGAGAACAAGTTAGTGATGCAACGGTCAGTTCCCACTACTCACACAGACTTGACGTGAGGGAACTCGACAAAATGATGCTAGGAACCGAGAGGGTTTTTCCTCGCTCCTTTCAGAGTCTAATACCCGTCCATGTTCCATCCAACATTTCTAGATGCAGTCACGGTGTTGGCAGTCGAATCCAGTTTCATTTTAAGAAAATTTAATAAGCATGTAATGGCCAAACGTGAATGGATAGGTTTCGAGCTTTAGATCGTGAAACACAACCTTATGCGAAACGTGACTTTGAGACTCTTCCTTTCGCTATTTTTTTGCCTCAGGGTGACACGGATTGCCGGACTAGCGGCGTTGGGGTGGGGGGGGGGGAGGGGGGGGGGAGAGGTGTGGATTCGGGCCGGGGCGGGGGGGGGGAGGGTTGGGGAAGGGGGGGGGAAACGGAGCGTTCGGCCTCACCGCGACATGAACACACACAGAAACACACACCCTCACACACACACACACACACAGAGAGAGAGAGAGAGAGAGAGAGAGAGAGAGAGAGAGAGAGAGGGAGGGAGAGGAAGAAAAGTCTTGGTAGAGGTTTTATCGGTAGCGTCCTGAGGCATGTTTGAAAGAGTGTGGGAGGAGACTCTAGACTTGGGCAGACACGCTCAAACCAATCACTTGACCAAGAGGCTCGGATCACGGATCACGAGCAGCCCACGGATGCGACTTGAAGCTGAAAACCCCGAAATCGAGAGCATCGCGCCTACATGCGACACCTTGAATTGCCTCGTGTCGTCTTCTACACCATCATCAACTACACCTACCGATGCGTGTTTGGCGTTTTGAAGGGAAGGTGGAAACCTGGATGGAGAAGCGAAGGGAGAAAAAACCAGATCCGTGCTTTTCCGGGGTCACACTCTGACCGGGCACCGAAGGAAGGAGTCACCAAGATTCACCGAGTGATGTGATGAGGGTTCTGCAAGAGAAGGGCCTCAACAAGCTTCCCTTGGGTTCTGAGTTGGGTCCTTTCTTGGGAGAGGAGCATGATACAGGACATGGCTGATGATCGCCTTGAATGATACCCTCCATGCATTTCTCCACCTCATCCCTGCGCATACACACTCAAAAACTCACAATATCGCACGTCTGCATGCCAGAAGACATGGCCGAAGCATGTGGGATTGGATCATAAATGAAGATGATCAATGTACAAAATCGCTGCCGTGCTTGGCAAGTTCAGAAAGAAGCGGGTAAAAGGAGAAGAAAAGGGAGGAAAGTGAAGGGAATGGAAAAGAAAAGAGAAATGATCGAGAAAAGGTCAAAAGGGAGGATGGAGAAAAGAGAACGGGATAGAGCAGCATGGACGAGCTATTTGAAGTATCCCTGCTTCTTCAGCGATCCCGGTGGCAAGCCCATCTTGGTCTCGTACTGACTCTCCACGGACTCGTTCCTCTTCTTGCTTGCGTAGGCCCAGGCAAGCTTCAAGAGCTCGTAGGAGCCGAACATGGCGGCAGCGACTCCGAGCCCGTAGAGGATTTGCGTTGGAATGGGAGTATCTACCCTCGGCTTGAACTTCCTCTTTTCTTCCAAGTCCAAAGCTTTGGCCTCTGTCACCCCCTTCCCTCCCTCCTCGGCCATCTCCTCCTCCTGCATCTTGGAGACTTGCTCCAACTTCTCCTGCGTCTGGCTTTTCAGCCAATCCCTAGCTATTTGGGATCCCGTCAGCGTCTCCTTCTCCTTGCTCCTTGAGAATGGGTAAAGTCGACCATCCCCCATCGGATAAGAGGAAGGATGCCAACCTTTCCCCAGGCTCTCAGCCGATCTCCCGAGTTCGTCCAGGTTGAAAGGCAAGGAACAGATCGTTTGGGTGAACTGCAGGTACAGTAAGAGCAAGGTAGGTTTCAAAATCTTCATCTCTGAGTGGATAGGTCCGGAGTTTCTTCTATCCGACGGTCAAGCGTTCCTTCCTTTTTTTTTTTTTTTTTT